>PVJI01004061.1:0-113704 GCA_004026765.1 Micronycteris hirsuta
AAATAAAAAAGAATCACGAGGCTCTCCATAGTAGACTTGAACTTGCAGAAGAATTATTTAAATTAAAAATAGATCAATAGGGATTTTACAAGCCAAAGAACAGAAGAAAAAAGAGTGAAGAAAAATGGAGAGAGCCTCAGAGACAAATGGAAGAAAATTACGCACAGCACTGTGTGCACAGAGGGAATGCCAGCAGGGCAGTACAGAAGGAGAGACGGTACCACGTATGTTCTCTAACCACAATGTAACGAAATTCAACTGCAGAAAAAAATCAGGAACTCATAAATATGTTAAAATTAAACATTGTCCTGCTAAATACCAATGTGTCATAAATAAAAAGAGAAATTAAAAATACTTGGAGAAAAATGAAAATCAAGATACAATATACCAAAACATATGGGGTATAGCCAAGGCAATACTTACAGGGGAATTTATAGCTGTAAATACCTGTATTAAGAAAGGAAAAGAATCTCAAATCAATAACCTAACCTTCCATTTTAAGACACTGGGAAAAGAACAGCAAACTAAGCCTAAAGTGAGCAGAAGGAAGAAAATAATGAAAATTACAGTAGAAATTAATAAAATAAAGAATAGAAAAAATAGTAAAGCAAACAACTGAAACCAAAAGCTGATTCTTTGAAAAAATTAAAACATTGACATGCCAATGGCCATTAAGTGTATGAAAAGGTGCTGGACATCATTGCCAATTGGGCAAATGCCAATCAAACCCACAATGAGGTGCCCCTTCATACTCACTCGGATGGCTAGAATCAAAAATTCAAATAACAAGTGTTAAAGAGAATGTGGAGAAATAGGCCACCTCACAGCCTGTTCATGGGAATGTAAAATGGCTCAGCCGTTTTGGGGAAACAGTTTGGTGGCTCCCCAAGGATTGAACATAAAGTTACCATACAACTCTATTCTATTCCTAGGTGTATTCCAAGAGAAATGAAAACATATGTCCACAGAAAAACTGGTACACAAATGTTTAAAGAAACCTTATTCATAATAGCCAAAAGGTAAATAATCTCAATGTCCATAAAAAAAATGAAGGTATGTCATCTATACAAAGGAGTATTTTTCAACTCTAGAAAGAATGGGGTATTGACACCTGCTACTTATTTGAACAGATCTTGGAATATTACGCTAAGTGAAAGAAACTCGTCACAAAGACCTTATATTATTGCAATTCCATTCTATGAACTCCAGAACCGAGAATTTTATAGAGACAGAAAGTAGATTAGTGGTTACTGACCTCTGGGTGGAGGATGGGCAGGTAGGGGAGTGATAGCTAAAGGGTGTGGGTTTTTCTTTGAGCTGATAAAAGTTTTTAAAATTGGCAATGTCATGGTTGTACATATCTGTGAATATACTAAAAACCATTGAAATGTGAACCTTAAGTGAATTGTATGATACAGGTTTCATCTCAATAAAGATTTTTTTTTTTAAAGATTTTATTTATCTATTTTCAGAGAGAGGAGAAGGTAGGGAGAAAGAGCAATGTATGGTTGCCTCTCACATGGCCCTCACAGGGGACCTGGCCCGCAACCCAGGCATGTGCCCCGACTGGGAACCGAACCAGGACCCTCTGGTTCCCAGCCCGCGCTCAATCCACTGAGCTACACCAGCCGGGCCAATATAAAGGTATTTTTTTAAATAAAGCAGGCAAAGGTAAAAATAAAATAGTGGTGGAATTCTAATGCTTATACTATCTCCTTGGGTGTGAGGAGACAAAAGGTGGAGGTGGTGTGGCGGGTGGTTGGGCCGGGGGCTGGTGGGGGGAGCTGTTGCCTGTGTTTTGTTGGAGTTGAGAGGTATGTTTTATCACCAAGCTTGCCATAGAGGCTTAGAAATTGAGGATTTAAAGTTTTGGGCTTTGGAAACACATGATAGACAACACTTTCATTACTCACATGACCTTAGACAAATCATTTCACTGGGACTCAATGCCTATTGCCAAAACAGGGAAGGCTCAGGAGGAAATAATATATGCTCATGCAAGTTCATCTAGCAAAAACTGCTCTGATTTGAGGAACAGAGCAGATTCACACAGCTGAAGACTTACACCACATAGAATTTTAAAATATATGTTTACAACATATTTGGGGTTGTACATGATACCTTTCTCGACCCTTTAGTTCCTGTGGATCTATACGACAGCCCATTGGCCAAAGCATATTTTCGGTGAACTCCATCTCACTAAATCAGAGCTTCCTAGTGTGTTCTGTGGGACACTTATACGGGTCATATAACATTAGAATACCTCTGAGAGCCTTGAATTTGTTATGTGCATTGTGAATCTCTAGAGCAGGGGTAAAACATGCAGCATTTTCCAAACCTATTTGATCATGGAAGGCTTTTTAAACATTTGCTTTTTTCTGGAGGGTCTTACAAAACTAATGTTCTGAGGAATACATTTTTAAAAATGTTAAAGGACCAGCCTTCAAGAGCTTAAGATATTTATCCTCCAAGAGGGTTTTAAACATGTTTGAATGCCAAAGTCTTAGAAATTAGGGAAATCTTTTAGGCTCTGAGAGTGAATTTATTAATGGTGGTATTGTGGCAGAAAACCGGTCTGATATTTTGGGGAAACTGAGCCAATTTGGTGCTTCTCAAACTATATCACGTAGGAAGCTATGAACTAGTTAGAGCCACCTTGGTCCAAACTTTAAGTCATAAACAAAGTACAACTCCCCCAAATTAGAAAGAAATCTTAGAAAAGAGGTTGTGAGTTCATATTAGATCAATAAGGATTTTTAAAAAACTCTGTTGAGCTCTTGAAACATCATCAGTGCTCATCTGCTTGTGTGAGGACCACTGAGGGAGCATCTACAGAGATCCAAGCCTCCATCCAGCACTCCATGGGCACGTGGCAGTCACTGCTGCTAAGCCTGTACACTTCCAGAAGATCAGCTACTTAACCTACAGAGAGTTAATTATTGTTGGGGAGCCATCCTCACAGGAAATGTAAAGGACAACAGAGAATTGGAGTCAGCCTTTCCAACTGCCTCCTCCATAGGCACGCACGTCATTCATGTTTAGCGTCATTAGTCAGCTTCTGGTTATTTTGCAATTTATCACTGGAAGTAGCCATTGACATTTACTTTTCAGCCCTCCTGTTTATTCACAATGACACTCACATTTTTCTGTCTTTCTGTCTCTGTTTTCCTTATTGAGTAGTTATTGAGTACCCAATCCTGCTGGGTGTAGGAGAGGGGTAAGTGCTAGCCCTCAGAGAGCCTACTGTATTTGAGAGCCAAGATAATGTATGTTTTATATTATGGAGGACTTGCAACATTGTGCATACATAAGCGCAGATGAAGAGTTTAGATCTTTTGCTTTAGGAGTTCATAGGACAGGGAGGTCCTCCTCTTTTTTCGCAGTTAGTAAAAAGGGTAGGCATTTAAAATATTTTTTGCTAGTTTTTAAATTACAGTTGACATTTAATGTTACTTTCAGATGTACACCATAGTGGTTAGACATTTGTATAGCTTTCAAAATGGTTCCCCTGATATGTAAGACTAGGATTTTTACATCAATTATATAAGGACATTCAATTTCAATTTTGACACAGAAAAGTTGAGTGACTTTGGGCTACTACTTCTCTCAATTTCATTTTCTTTATTTCCTCAAATAAAAAGAGTAATAGCTACAGTGCAAGACAGCTGGGCAAGATATTGCAAGAAGCATAAAGCATGGTGATATAATAGAACTTAATAGATATTTGTTACATTCAATCTTCTATTTCTTATCTGCTTGAAGGGGCTTTTTATTCATTCATGCAATTCATGTATGCATTGAGCATTTACTTTGTATAAGGAACTATTTTACACGTTAGAATCCATGCCATCTTAAAACTTTTGTTCTAGCTTTTCACTGAGGGAGATAAATAGGTAAACATATAAAAACATTCAAATTGCAGTGAGTTTAAGGAAGAAAAGGGTCATATATTAGGGCAGAGTGGAGCCGTCTGGGAAGGTCTCTGGCACTCGGGTAGAGAATGGAAAGATGAGTCCATGTGAAGAAGAGAGGGGAAAAAAACCCATTCTAGGCAGAAAGAAATGCAAGTGAAAAGACCTAAGGTAGGAAGGAGCTTGGTGTATTTGAAACGCAGAAGGGGGTCCAGGGTGGCAAGAGCACGGTGGTGATGGGCCAGGTGCACATGGCGCGCACACGCCCGTGGAAAGGCAGGCGGAGGCCTGATCGTGGAGTGCCTGGCGGTGCAGTGAGGTGTGTAAGCCCCGCAAGGGGAGGCATCTTGTCTATTTTGCTCACTGCAGGATCTCTAGCCCCTAGAACTGTGCCTGTCATAGTAGGTAATCAAGAAATATGGGAGGAATACATTTTATTGTAAGTGCAATTCTAAGTAATTGTATGCCACACACGTTTTAAAAGTTTTTCTAGCTGCTCTGTGGGGGATGGATTCCCGTGAAAATGGGATGCAAGCAGGGGAGACTACTGCAGTAGCTTAGGTGGTTTAAGCCACGGTGACGGTAGGAAAGATAAGAAGTGACATTTTGGAGACATTTAAAGGAGACATTTGAGCTGCATTTTAGGAGTTAGAGCCCTAGTACATGGTGCTGGATGGATTTGGGGTTGAGGGGTTGGTCATACACACATTTGTATAGATGATGAAGACTGGAAGAGGAATTTCCAAGGAGTTTAGGATGGATTGATTAAGTGTAATATTTTCTACTTGTAGGGTTTTAAATTTTTTTTTTTAATTTAATTATTTACTGACTTATTTTTTGAGGCATAAAGCCACAAGGACAGAGGAACAAGAACATTTTCGGGTTGTAAAGAGCGTTCGTGAGTGTGGTTCTGGAACTAGTATTGCCAGCCTCTCCTGGGGCTGGTTGGAAATGTAGAATCTCAGGCTCCACCTTAGACTTACCAAATTCAAATCTACATTTCCCCACACATTCCTCTGATTTGCTTGCACATTAAAGTTTTGAGAAGTGCTGACTTGGCAAACTCTAGAAAATGGAATCCTAAGCCAATGTAATTTACACTGCACAATCCCTACATTTCTTAGGAGTTGGAGGCGCTGGTGATCCTGGAAGTGGGGGAGGGGAGGAGATAGTCTGAAGTGGCCAAAATAAAGAGGGTTGGTGGAAAGTTCAAGAGGCAGCCACAGTCCTACTCAGAGCAGTCAGGCAGGTGCTCCTCCTCACCTGAGCGAAGTATCAAAGCTTTATCTTTAAAGAGAGTAGAATAGAGAGTTTCCAGGCCAGAGGATGTCAGGGACTACTTATGACTGCGGGATGCTGAGAACCCCAGCCCATTCCCCCTGCCAGAATGCTGGAAGTTAGGGCTTCACCCTCGTCATAGGAGCTTGGAAGAATCTTTTCCAGGGAATTTGACCAGCCCAAGAGGGAAGATCTAGACACGGACATAGGGATTCCCCAACTCAGTGGCCCACTGCTTTTAGTTATAGTTTCTGTTGCTGTTGTTTTTGCTTTTCTTTCTGCCCGACTCTTACCAGAGTTACTTTGTAATTTTCCAGTCTAGCTATGATAACTGTTTGTTCTCTCCCTCTTGTCTCCAGTGTTTATTTGGGGGAATCAGATGCCATTCCAAGACTGTATGTTCTTATTGAAGGAACTTAGAGTTTCATAATCAGGGGCCTGATAAGCAATTTTGCTACTGTGCATAGGATTCTAGACGCCCTCTTTGTTGTTCCCCATATTCTTACATTTGCTTTCATCGCCTTTTTAATTTGTTTTAAATTTAAAGATTGTTTCTGTTGCATTTTTCTGCTGCCCCCCCCCCCAATATATTTACTTACTGAAAGGTTACACTGTTTGCCCACAAAACAAATACAAATTAAATGAAGGTTTCTTCCTTTTGTGCCCTGACCAGAAGTTAGCCTTGGTGGGATTATAGCAGCTGGCAAGGGTTCAGAACGGATGATCTTTGCTCAGGCTGTACTCTGATGATGAAGTGTAATCAACCCTTTGCACTGAAATTGTGTATTTTTAAAAAAATTCTAAACATAGTTACACAAAATAAAGCAGTTTGAAATTCAGAAGATAGGGAAATTGCTGATAAATTAAGGGGCATGAAATAATTTCTTACTAGTATGCCGTGTATGCCAGAGCAGACATTTTTAAGGTGTGTCCTTTTCAGAAGAAATCTGTGGGCTTTGTTAAGGCTAACTGTGATTACCAGATTTCAGAGAGATAACTCTCGGCTGCTCTGGGGGGAAGCTGCTATGTACAGCTTCCCTTTTACCCACTCCCTCCGCAGTATCCACATCATAGTACTCATGAACACAAGCAGTCTTAGGACAAATTATGGGATGACAAGAAAACAGCACAGCCTGCTTCCCCTTTTGGTACTTCCACTAGTCCCTTGTATTTTTATAATGTGAAAATTTCCCACCAAATTTCAATAACTGGACATCTGCCAGTTAAACCCCATCATACATTTACTGATGTTTATTTGTCATTCTATCTTATTTGAGGTAGGTGTTCTCCTTGTAAAATACAGCAAGGATTTTCTGACCTTTTAAAGAGTGGGGTATTCTGGAAGTGATCCTATGCAGCTCCTGAAGACCAGGCTGGGTGGCCAGAAGGTCAAATCTAGATGGCACAGGCAGGTTGTCTCCTCGCTAACTCCCTCTGGCATCAAGCAGGCAAGCATCTTCTCATTGGCTTTCACCAGGCATCCATTTCTTTCAACTCTCATACTCTATGATTTCCGAATGCACAAAGCAACTTGCAATTACTTGTCAAATGAGTGGTACTGATAATGACTCTTCTGGGTTCTGAGGAGGGATTTTGATTGTTGTGGGTAAAAGTGAGGGAAAGCATTATTGTCATTGCTTGTTTGATATTCTACTGCTTTGAGCAGCTCTGTGAGAGCAGGCACTGTGCCTCTCCTATTGATTCTTTTCTCCCAAGTGCACAGTTTAGTGCCTGGTACAAATACACTCGCTAAATATCTGCTGTTGAAAGAAACTTCATAAACAATGAGCGTTTTTACTTTGGCCTTAAACACTGAACAATTTGGGAGTGGGAGAATGTATTTCAGGTTGAAGAACATAATAGTGTTTGGGCTGGGGAATATAAGATATATTTGGGAGCTGGGGAATATGAAAGGGTGCATAGCGCAAGGGGTTGAGAGGATGGATGATGAGCGAGGACAGGGGAGTGAATCTGAGGCCAAAATGTGGAGGACTGTGATGTCAAATTTTGAACTTTTGTCCTGAATCTGAACACTGGTATGGAGGACCTTAATGTCAAGTATTGAACTTGTGTCCTGAATCTGGGCACTGGAGCCTACAGAGGAATTAAACCAGGGCAAGAGATCAGAGCAGGAGCTGAGGGCGGGCGTTGAGGGGAAGGAAGGAGACGGAATCACAGAGACCAGTTCGGCTGTTGCCGTGAGATGATGAGAGCCCGGGTGGAGGCAACCCTGCCTTCCCAGGATGGGAGCCGATCTTCCGACGACTGTTTAGTAGACTTGCTTAGAAGGAACAGGATCTTTTAAGTTGGGACCACTCTTGAAAGTCTAGTGCCCAAAACTGTGGGCCTTCCATATATGGGCCTTTCTTTTTTATTCCCCTCTTACTGCAGGAGAATTCTGGATGAAATGGTCCATGACCTCCCGTCAGCCTTCGTTTATTTAGTTACAAATTCAATGTAGCTGCTGGGATCCCTCAAAAATTCTTTGTTTGAAACCCCTTGCCTAACATAACTGCCTCCCTCCTCACCGGCACTTTCCTCAAGACCCGTGGCCCGAAAGCAGGGTAGTCTGGGAATTCCCCACCTCCTGGACTCGGAGGCTTAGAAAAAGCCCATTGACTTTTAGAAGTTTGGTGCCTAAAGATGTTAGCATTTTAGAATTGAAGGAAACCTAAACAGCATTTGACTTTAGCTTTTCACTTAACTATTGATGGATTTTCTCTCTCGTGTCCTTAATTGATCTTTTTGAATCATTGAACTTAGCTGAACTTTTTGGGTCCCTATTTCTTAGAGGTTTTTGTCAAGTTTGGTATTATGGAGATACCAAAAAAAAAAAAAAAAAAAAAAAATTAGCTCCTGCGGTCCATTTTCCACGATTTCTGACCCAGGATTCTGTGATGGCCCTGTTGGCTCTTGCTGAAACAGGTCTGGGTGAAGGGATGAAAAAAGCTGGACTCAAGCCACTCCTAAGACTAAAAATATTGAGTTCAAGTTTATGGCAAGAGTCTGGTTGTTTTATCCAAGTATGTTTTGCACCTCCCTTGAAGACTTTTTCCCATCACTTGGCATATTCCGGAGGAAAGAATAAGGTAAGGGCGTGTTCAGGTCAGAGCTACAGAACATCCTCTGAGAGACTTCAGGGAGAGGTCAGATTAAGAACAAACATCCAAACCTCATTTTGACTGGTTCCTAAGCAATTAAAAAATAACTATGTACTCCTTTTCCTAAGTGACCTTGTGGGATGTATAAGCAAGAATCTAGTCTAAAAAAGCTAAATTGGAGAGTTTAAATCTAACAGCTTAAAAAAAAAAGTACTGTCCAGTCATCCACAGTGACTAGATAACCCAACTGTGGCTTTGGAGAAGGATAATCATTATTCTAAGTGAAATAAGCCATTCAGAGGAAGACAAGTACCATATGATTTCACTCATATGTGAAGTCTAATGAACAAAATAAACTAACAAACATGGATACAGAGAACAGATTTACAGCTCTCAGAGGGGAGGGTGTTTGGGAGCTGGGTGGAGAAGTAGAAGGGATTAAATGAACAAACAAACCAAAAAACCTAATAGACACAGACAACACTATGGTGATTCCCAGAAAGAACAGGGAGTGGGCAAAGGGAGAAAGGGGTAAAGGAGGGATAAATGGTGATGGAAGGAGACTTGATTCTGGGTGGTGAACACACAATACAATATACAGATGATGTATTATAGAATTGTACATTTGAAACCTTTACAATTTCATTAACCAATGCCACCCCAATATATTCAATACATTTTTTTTAAGCTAAATGAACTTCCCATTTGCTGCCAAGATGTCCTGCTTTTGAAGCTTAGACTTTTTAGTAGAAGACTTGGGTGAGGAAGGACAGCATTCACCTTTAGGTCAACAAGGGGATTTTATCATTACCAAGCAAGTGCAGGTTGGAGCTATCACACCTCTATTCTTCAATTGCTAATAATGACTCTATAAATTATAGTTCTTAACCAATTCTCAGGGTAGAGTTCGTCTTCTCCTTTAAAGCATTCTGTCCCTGAAATATCATTTCTACTTTCTCCTTTCAAGATACTGCAACCTATACCTATTCCTTTAGTTAGTTTCCTAGTTCCTCTGCAAGGAATATAAACCTCCCTTATCCCTAGTCCAATCATATCCCAAATGTTGGACGTGGGCATGTAGTTTCTTACAAAAGTAGATGCAAGATTTTGGTGTGAGAGAGGATTACATATGCGTTAGCATGACAATTATGCTGCTTGTTTCTTTCAAAAGCATATCTAAACAAAGCAGTAGGAACCTCCAGTCTGGGCACCAGCTGCACAATGGGATGTTTGGTTTTGCTCTCCAGACAGAACTATAATTATCAAAGCACATCTGGGGAGTACAGGAAACCCAACCTTAATTGGGTTAGGATCTGACCTTAATTCATGGTTTGGAATCTGACCTGAATTGAAAAAAGTATGTTTCTTTGAACATTTCTTTGGAGTCTGACCTTAATTAAAGAAAGTATATTTCCTTGAGCATTTCTGCTTGGTTTAAAGTGATTTTGTTTAGGCAATTTCATTTATCCTTTTATATTCATCATGGGTATAAAAAGGCCAGTGTTATTATTTAAGCCAAGAGAATTGAGTGGCATGCCTGCAGTATAGAATATTTGACTTTTTAACTTAGGAAACCTTATTTCAAGTCTATGTATAGCTCTTTCGGAATAAATTAATGGGCCGTTGAATGATATACAGGCATTTTCTTAAAGCAAACACATAAAAAAGCAAAGAAAACAAGGAAACTTTCAAATTCTATAGTAGTTCACCACAGGGAGAACAATCATCATCTTTTATAAGAATCTTCAATGCTGAGGAGCAGAGCAAGTAAACAGTTGTAATTCCTCTAATGTATTGTATCATTTGTTATACACATAACTGAGGGCCCAGAACATCCACTGCATGGAACCAGGCATCACAAGGAGTACAAAGGAAATTTTCACTGTGATTGCGGAAGCAAGACATACTTGAAGAGTTATGTGCTGAGCAAGATTGTTCAATGGACGGTACCAGGGTTCAGATTAAATAAAGACAGAGCAGTCAGGGAAGACTATGGAAGAGGGGACTTTTGAACGAGACTAGGATAAGTAGGTCAAGAGGCAAAGAAGACATTGAAGCTGGTGTAAATAGCAGGCATAACATAAAGACACAGGGAGGCAGAAATGCACAGAGTAGGCTTGGAGCAAATATACATCAGCCTTGCAGGATTGTTGGCTCCTGTTGAGAACGGTGAGAGGTAAGGTCCAAAACGTGAGGCACTGAAGGACTTTGGACTTGGGAATCATAACATGGTGGCAGGTGTTTAATGGAGAAAGATGGACGACAGTGTGCAAGTGAATCTGGAGAAGAGAGAGATTGGCAGGAAGGAGATAAATTACAAAGTTCTCATATTTTCAAGGCTTTGAATGTCCAGGACCCCCAAAAGATGATGACATTAGTGGTTGCTAGTAGCAGTGTGAAGGGAGTTTGTAAAACTGATCATATATGGGCAATCAGGAAAGCAAAACCTTCATAATGAGGAGATTTAAAGCATCAATATCCAACAAATGAGGCTGTCAGGAGTGGTTGGAGCAGTTTTGTAATCTGTTGTTTTATCTTCCCATTCATCACCTTGGAACAGGTAGCACCTCCATCACGGCCATGGCCTGTCCTTCAGAACTATCTCCTTCATGAAAACACAGCACATTCTCATGTAGCTACTGCTCATGCACAAAACAGTGAAAACCCAGCCAAGAGTCCATCTCTAGCTGTTCCTGAGCATGAATAAGGAGTCACGAGGTTTGGGCTGCCATTCAGGCTTTACAGGGGATTTGTTCTGGTGGCTGGGGTTGGATGGACTGCAAGTCGATCATTCTTTCCCAAGGTGTGTTCTGCATATTTACCCTCGAAGGTGCTCTTAGAGGAAAAGATTCCAAAATTCAACATGTTTGCAAGCATCAAAAACTCTGTTTCCCTCTCGGAGATCACAGAACTTATTGGCAGAGCAAAGGCTTCCCTTTTTGGCCAACAGCACTGAGCCATCCCTCAGAACTGCTAAGGAAAGATTAAACTAGGCATAGTTTAAGGCACCTCACTAAACAATACTCTGTGGCTATAAGATATTAAGAATGATCTGAACCAAGACAGCAAACCAAGGAATATGAGGCAAAGAAAGAAAATAAAAAATAGAAAACTATAATTAGGTAATTCGAAGTAAGAGCTGGTCAGTTGAGACTGCAGTGAGAGACAGGAACTTGGCTGTGAGGAGAGTTGTCAATGCGGGCCCTTTCCAATGCAGTCTCAGTGCAGGCCTGCCTGTGCTGATAATGACCCTCTGTGCACCCTTTGCTCTTCTGGGAATCGTGGGCCTCTAACCCCGCTGAGTAAAACGAGAGCTGTATCTGTATTGTCACTTCGAGTTCACATTTCAGATTTTGAATAGGTATTCACATTCTCCTCAGAAATTCCACCTCCAGGAAGAATAAAGCAAGATCAAAGGGCCCTTTCTAGATCCATTGACTGCCTCCAGGTGCAGGTGAGTGTCTGGAATAAGTCAGAAATCAAAATTCCTTTGACTCCAGCCAGAATGAAACCTGCTCCCTGAGTTCTTGAGAGATATCAAAAGCCTGAAGGAATATATTTTCTTAGAAAGAGACACTTATGCACAGAGAATAAGTGTTCCAGGCACTGGGAGGAGATGATTATTTTTAAGTGGGAGACTATAGATTATCTCAGAGCTATGAAGATCTTTACATAAATTTTCCAAAGCATTCCCATATCTGTTGACTCGTTTGACCATCATAAAGACCTAGTATTTTACAGATTACATCAGCAATCACCATCACCACCACCACCACCACCTGAGAGGCAGGGTGCTAAGTGTTTTATTTATATTGTTCCACTTAATCCTCAGCAATCCCGTAAGACACACATTGCGATTTCTATTGTATAGCCAAGAGCCTACTTGATAGAGCAAAAAGCAGTGGCGTAGCCTGGGTTTGAACTCAGCTCTCTGGGATTCTAGACATTACACTCTATTATCTCTGGCCCATCAGAACCAGTCAAGGCCCCTCTGTGAGTATTACCTTAGAATTCCCTCCATTCCTGACCTCGCTCACCCAGTTTAGTACTTTCTCCATATACCATGTGGCCTCAGGCAGCCTAAACCCTGCGTAAGCCAGTCATATTCAACCACTCTCATCTATAGTCTAAGAAGCGGGCAGTTGACAGCCTCTGGGCCATATCCGTCCTGCCCCCTGTATTTCTATGGCCCACGAGTGAATATTTTTCACCTTTTCACATAATTGAAGAAAATTAAAAGCATGATACTTTGTGACTTGTGAAAATTATGTAAAATTCAAATTTCAGTGTCCATAAATAAAGTTTTATTGCCACACTGCTAATTCATTTACATTTTGTCAGCGGCAGCTCACCTACAACTATGGCAGAGCTGAGTAGTTGCAGCAGAGACTCAAGTATTTATTATCTGACTCTTTATGAAAGAAGAAGTTTGTTGACCTCTGGTCAAAATTTGGAAGGACACTTTTTTTTTATAGGAAGGAATGGAAGGAGTAAGAGGGCTTTCATTGTGTACAACGGGCAGTGGAACTACAGACAGGCTCAAGTGTGGATCCCAGCTCTGCCACCCAGGAGTGGCAGGGGCGACTGCGCTCAAGTCGCTGAACTTTCCTGTTTTTCAGTTTGCCTCATTTGGAAAATGGAGCAGTAATACCACGCTTGCAGTTCTGTTGTGACATTTTAATGAAGTAGTGTATGTAAAGCATCAAGTTAACTCCAGGGGCCCCGCAGTAAACGAATCCATTGATGGTGCTTCTCTGCGCTTTTGTGTTGCTATCAGCGGGTGCCTGTTGTTGGGAATTAGAAATCTTTAGCAATACCTGGCAGGTGCATAAAATGAGCCTGCTGCAAAGTGGATGGAATATGATAAGATAAAAGCGGTAAATTTAGGTGTGGTTTCCCCCACTGAACCCAACTGACAATGAAGCTTTGACATGTTGATGAATTAAGCAGTTGCAGTCCGGGAAGCTCAGCTATTCCGTCCACCTACACCTGGAAGTGTAGATGAATTAGGAATACTTAGTTGAACAGGCCACTTCATCTTCCTTTTACCAATGTTCCAGATAACCCTGATGCAGTCCTTTTAAGGAAGCAAAAATAATTGCTCTTTCATTCTAACAGTATGTCTGAGATCCAGTTCACTCGGCATTTTGTCTGCTTTTCAGTGATTAACAAACTGACCTGAAAAATATCCTCCCATATAATTTCCTTTTTTCTTCTTGTATCTGTCTGCCAATGCAATATTTATCTTCTTTTCCTCAATACATCTTGCCAAGAAGATTGCAAAGCTGAACTCTAGAATGGTCCAACTCACGGCCTACTAATGAATGTGTAGAGAAAAGAATCTTCTCAAGATTAGATATCTGGGAGAATGACTTTCGTCCTCAAAGCTTTCAAACAACCATACTCTTTCCTCAGGTGGGGGAAAATACCAATAAAAGGCTAACACTTTCTTCCCTCTCATATTTTAGCAACTTTGGATAACAGTTATGCACCCCCAAGTAAGGCATTGACGATGGATTAGCCTTTGTCAAGAGCGTGAAATTTGTTCCTGGTGTTCTGCTCAACACTGTCTTTTACAATCTCTTTTCTCAGTTGCAAAGTGTTCTTGGACAGAGATTTGTGTTAGTCATTTATATCTTAGTATGAAGTTTTAAAAAATCCTACCCCTGCTCTTTTCACACTAACATATATCCCTGAGATTTGGGGTTTGGGAATGAATTTTATTCTTTTCCTTCCTCCTTCCCTCTTGTACTTCCTATTTTCTGTGTAAAATTAAATTTATTTTCCTCTTATAAAAAGATTTCAGAAAGCAGTCTAGTGGAGAAGGGAGATTTGGACAGAGGAGTGTCACCCTCAAATTAAACCTCGTTAGGGGCTCTCTGCTTTAGGAACTGGTTGGCACTACTTGAACAACATGGAAAAATCTGAAAAAATGGAGAAGAGACAGGGGAGGTAGAAATGGGTGTGTATGTATGTGTGTGTGGGGGTATCTTTTTTTAGTGTTCACAGCAATCCAACCAAGCAGGTTGGATGAAAAGCACTTTAGAAGTGAGGAACCTGAGGCTCAGAGGGGCTTAGTAATCGTTCGATTAGTTAGAAGCAAGTAACTTGGTACAGGAGGTCAGGTGCATGGCCCTCCTCATATGTTTGTAATGACCTAGTAAACCACACTGACTTCCCCATAATGAGGAATAACTGTCTTGTCTGAAGCAGTGTAGCCAATACACAGAGCTGACCAGTTATTTTCCCTGCCGTTCCAGCTGCCTTTGGATAGGAACTGAGGGCTTGGGCTGTCAAGGGAAGAAGTAGCAACCAGGACCAACCAAGTCTGTGACCATTTGTCCCTGAGTGAAACTCTGAAATGCAACAGCAACCTGTGTGAATGCAGGTACGGTAATCAGTGAACTGAAAAGATGACCACCTTCTGCAATAAGGCAAGAGGCATTCATAGCTTTAGGGGGGACCAAGTTAGAAACAAACAGCCTTCCAGAATAGCAGCTTTACGTAAAATTCTTGGACTAAAAACCCGGAGGATGTCTACAGTCTGAGCCACGGCTTGCCAGTTCTCAGGGGAAGCAGTACTTTTGCTCTAATGCAGTCAGATATGGGATTTTGAGGAAAAAACCCTAGTACATTGTGAGTCAAAAGGCATGGTTTCTAGTTTTATAAGAGTTTGGACAATTCTCTTGACCCTCCAGACCCCAGATATCTAATTTGCAAAATAAAGAGATAGAGTGAGATGATGTTGAAGTTCTTGTCCAACTCTGTCTACTTCCTGTTAAAATAGTTCAGTAAAAATCTGAAGTTGAGAATCATGTATTCTCACCTGTATGAAGGATGATGCTATCTTTCTCTTTCCCTCTCCACCTCTTTTTTTCTCTTCTTTCTCCAGTTCTTCACACCCCTTCCTCTGTCTTGGCCACCCTCCTTCTCCAGGAAGCAGAATCTCAGTTCAGGAATTATTTGCTGGTGCCTCCAAAGCAACAATGACCCTTGCATTCTTGAATTCAGTGTCCTCAGGAGGCTCACATTGTACAAGCCACTTAAATCAAAGCTGTCTTTCTGCCTCCAATTCTAGGTCTCCTAAGCTTCAGCTTTTTCTTAGTTTTACTTTTCTGGTTTCACCCACGAGCAAGCATGTTGAAAAGACACTCAGGTTTCTGTACTGCCCTTCCCTGATAAATGCTGTGACCGACTCTCATTAAACTCCTTGGAGAGATGAAGGGCACGGGTGTTGAGCTAGGGGAGTTTGTTCTATTCAAGCCTTAGGTCAGAGCAGAAATATTTCAGCTCAACAGTTATCAGCCTAATATGAAAATAACACCAGCATGCAACACGCAAATGCCTGCCACGCAGTTCCCGCGGCCTCTGATACTCACAGTTCAACTGCATTCCTGGGGAGGTCGGAGGGAATCTCTGTCACCTTGCTCCCTTGGCAGAGGAAAACCTCATTAGAGCAGTGACAGATCCGATGATGACATCCTGAGCCCAAGCTCAGGAATGCCAGCAAGGAGACCAGGAACAAGGTCATGCTTATTTATCCACCCCTGCTTTCTTCCTGCATTTGCAGATTTCAGAGGCTCCGCACGGCGCCCTTATGAGATCTGCCTCTAGGGAGCTGGTGGGGTCACATGACCCAAGGGATGCTTTTTTTTTTTTTTTTTTTTGGTCACTCCAGAAGAATAGCACAAGTCCTATGTGGGTCCCCAGTAATTTCTAGGGGCAAATAAGCTACTCCCTTATCCTTCATGACTGGGTTTCTTACACTCTGACCCAGGAAGACAGCAAGTAGAACCTTGATGCATGCCTGGAATAGGTTACATTATTTCACTGTAGAAGTATCCCTGCTATTCATCATTCTCTTCTCACCAGAGTGACGTGATTGACTTTCTCCACAAAGAGATAGTCTACAGTGTGAAACATCACTAAGAGCATCACTCAGTGAAACGCAGAGACTTGTCTCCAGTCTTGGCATCCATGTCTTCCTCCAGCCCACTTGAAATAACACGGTGGGTTGTGATCATTGATCCTCTCTCTTGCTGTAATTAATAACTCAAAATGGTGCTGCTTGGAAGACAGGCAGGTGGGTTATGAGACAAAAATGTCCTCACCGGTTGGACCTCCCACTGATGCCTGCCCCACAAATCCTCACTTAGATTTCAGAGAACTCCAATTATAACTGAGTTAATGCTTGAATAGTGAGCAGAAGTCTTTTTAAAATTGATGTTTTGATTTTGAAACTATGTCATTCACATCTTATGGATAACATGTAACAAATGTAAATTATTAAGCAAAATAATAAAACAATTGTAGGCTGAAGAAATAGTTCATAACCAATGTCATTTGTTGTCCCTCCCTAACCCTCTCGTTCTTATGACTAGAAGTGACCGTTAATCTGAATCATTATTCCTTTGTTTTTTGAAATTAATTTTATCACCACATTAGGTATCTCCAAACAATAAATATATTGATTAATTTTGCTTGTTTTGGGGTTTTATAGAAATTGAATCACTTTGTTCAGGAGTTTTTTGTTACTTTTTATTTAGAATAACCTGATATTTTTAAGAACCATCCATGTTGCTATGTGTAGCTGTCATTTATTAATTTTTTGCTATGCTGTAATATTCTAGTGTATAAATATACTACAATTTATGTTTTTGTTCTCCTGTGATCTTTCTTTATCCCGAGTTTATGGATATATTTTTCTACGCTTTCTCCTAAGTTTTATTTGGTATTGATATATTCTGTGTGGTGCGGGTCAGTTTTATCCGATGGCATATTAGTCTTTATCCCCGTGGATGAACAGTTGTTCCAGAAGCATTTACTGAACAGACCCTCTTTTTTCCTTTCACCTATGAAACTAATTTCACAAGTGACTATTTTGCATCAGTGTGTGTTTAAGCTCCTTTATAGTCCATGGTACTTTTATCTGTACCAATGCTATAGTATCTTAATTACCAGAACTTTAAGATAAGTCTTTGTAAGTGTGATACATGGTAAGAAAATATTTTTATTTTATTTCTTATAGTAGTATCTTGCCTACTTGGGACCTTTGTTACTCCATATGAATTTTAAAATCAGCTTGTTAAACTTCTTTAAAAAACTCTGGTAGAATTTTGTTTGGAATTATATTGATTGGATAGATTAATTTTGGGAAAAATTGTCACCTTTAAGATATTAAGTCTTCCTATTCCTAAATATAGTATATCTTCATAATTTTTAGGGCCTTCTTTGATGTTTTTCAATAAAATTTTATACTTTCTCCATTAAGGACTTAATATCTTCAGTTTATTTCCAGATAGCATATACATGTTTTTATTTTTGCTATTGTAAATGATTTCAATATTTAAAGGTACATTTTATGTTTGTTGTCACATTGGGAAAATGCACTTGATTTAGCGATATTTATTTTATAACTTATTGCCTTGGTACATTTCTATATAGATTACTATCTACATCTAAATTTCATATATATATCACATATATGAGTTTATTTCTTCCTTTTTAATTAATTTATTTCTCTTTCCCTTCTACTCTCCTTCCTGCTCTCACTGCCTCTTTCCTTCTTCCTCTTTAGTACAATTTTTGCAAATGTTTCTTTCCTCCCCCTTCTCTTCCCTCCCTCATTCTCTCTTTCTTTTCCTTCTTCCTCGCTCTCTTTTTCTATCTTTCCCTTCTGTGGTTAGAAGGAATAGAAGTCATGGTGAGTATTCTTATAATGTTACTAATTAAAAAATGTTTTTGAATTTTCACTATTAAAATGATATTTATTATAGACTTTTGATACATTCAGATTAGTATCAGGTTAAAGATCTTAGAAACATTTTCTAAGAATTTTAAACTATTAATGAAGATGAATATTTTCAGATGCCTTTTCTGCATTTGTTTTTCCCCAAACTATTAATTTTCTGGGTTATGAGGGATATTTAAACTATTCACTACTCATATTCCTAAGGATTATGAAATTTGGTTATAAATTATTGTCATTTTATGCACGGAGAGATTTGATTTTCTAAATATTTCATTCAATATAGTGTCATATATGTTGATAAATAAGTTGTACTTTGGTAATAAGTAATTTTTCATGGAGAGTATAATTTTGAACTTTACTTTTTTTGTGTTGTTCTCATATAGTTTGGTACCAAGTACATATTGGCCTCATAGACTGAGTGGATGAATGATCCCTATTATTTTGTTCTTTGGAAAAAATTTTTCAGTTTAGAATAATCAGTTTCTTGAAAGTATGTCTTTACATGCCTGTAAAACTGTCTGAGCCTGGTTTTATGTTGTGTGTGTGTGTGTGTGTGTATTTAAAAATATTAATCCAACTTCTTTGTTATTAGGCCATTCAAGCTTTCTATTTTTTTCTTAAGTTTTTTGTTATAGCTTCTAGGAAGTTTCCATTTCATTCAGGTTTTTAAAATTATTGTCATAAAGGTGTTTATTATTCTTTTTAAATCTTTTAATAATTTCTAGTATAGTTTCTTTCTGTCCATTTTAAAAAAATATTGACCAATATTGCCATAATTTTCTCTATTGTCTCAAAAACTGACTTTTTTCTTTATTGATTCTATCTTTATTTTCCCTTTCCACAATTTTTGCTCTTATTTTTTTCTTTCTTTTTTTCTTTTTTAACTTCCTTTTTAAAGTATATTTTATTGATTATGCTATTAGAGTTGTCCCATTCTTTTCTCCCCTTTATCCCCCTCTGCCCAGTACCCCCATTCCCTCCCCTCTTAGTTCATGTCCATGGGTTGTACGTATAAGTTCTTTGGCTTCTCCATTTCCCATACTATTCCTAACGCCCCCTGTCTGTTTTTTACCTACCATTCTATGCTTCTTTTTTTTTTTTTTTTAAGATTTTATTTATTTATTTTTAGAGAGAGGAGAAGGGAGGGAGACAGAGAGGGAGAGAAACAGCAATGTATGGTTGCCTCTCACATGGCCCTCACAGGGGACCTGGCCCGCAACCCAGGCATGTGCCCTGACCGGGAATCGAACCAGGACCGTCTGGTTCCCAGCCTGCGCTCAATCCACTGAGCCACACCAGCCAGGCCATTCTATGCTTCTTATTCCCTGTACCTTTCCTCCCATTCTCCCTCCATCTCCCTACCACCGATAACCCTCCATGTGATCTCCATTTCTGTGATTCTGTTCCTGTTTTAGTTGTTAGCTTAATTTGTTTTTGTTTTTGTGTTTTTTGGGGGGTTCTGTTGTTGATAGTTGTGAGTTTGTTGTCATTTTGCTATTCATATTTTTGATCATTTTCTTTTTCTTAGATAAGTCCCTTTAACATTTCATATAATCAGGACTTGGTGATGATGAACTCCTTTAACTTGACCTTATCTGGGAAGAATTTTATCTGCCCTTCCATTCTAAATGTTATTTTTATGGGATAGAGTAATCTTGGATGGAGGTCCTTGCCTTTCATGACTTTGAATATTTCTTTCTAGCTCTTTCTTGCCTGCAAGGTTTATTTTGAGAAATTGGCTGACAGTCACATGGGCACTCCTTTGTAGGTAACTCTCTTCTTTTCTCTTGCTGCTTTTAAGATTCTCTCCTTATCTTTCATCTTTAGCAATTTAATTATGATATATGTCAGTTTGTTTCTCTTTGGTTCCAACTTGTTTGGGATTCTCTGAGTTTCCTGGACTTGTATGTTTATTTCCTTTGCCATATAGGGGAAGTTTTCTTTCATTATTTTTTTCAAATAAGTTTTCAATTTCTTGTTCTTCCTCTTCTCCTTCTGGCACCCCTATGATTCAGATGTTGGAATGTTTAAAGTTGTCCCAGAGGTTCCTAAGCTTCTCATTTTTTGAAGTCTTGTTTCTTCATTCAGTTCTGGTTGAATGTTTATTTCTTCCTTTTGTTCCAAATTGTTGATGTGAGTCCTGGTTTCCTTCCCTTCACTGTAGATTCCCTGTACATTTTCCTTTATTTCACTTTGTATAGTCTTCATTTCTTTCTTTATTTTGTGACTGTACTCAATCATTTCTATGAGCATCCTGATTATCAGTGTTTTGGACTCTGCATCTGATAGGTTGGCTATCTCCTCGTTGCTTAATTCTTTTTCTGGAGGTTTTTTTTTTTTTAAGATTTTATTTTTATTTTATTTTTTAGAGAGAGGGGAAGGGAGGGAGAAAGAGAGGGAGAGAAACAGCAATGTATGGTTGCCTCTCACATGGCCCTCATGGGGACCTGGCCTGCAACCCAGGCATGTGCCCTGACTGGGAATTGAACCGGGACCGCTTGGTTCCCAGCCCGAGCTCAATCCACTGAGCTACACCAGCCAGGGCTCTTTTTCTGGAGTTTGATCTGTTTTTTTCATTTGGGCCATATTTCTTTGTCTCAGCACACCTGTTATGTTGAAAGGGGCAGAGCTTTAGGTATTCACTAGGGTGGGGCACCCCACCTCCCTGGGTTGTGGTGCTGTATGTCAGGGAGGGGTCAGAGAGGGAACAGTGCTGCTTGCTTGGCTCTTGCCCTGCCTTCAATCACTTCCTCCATTGTCCACAAGTGAATTGCACCCTTCAAGGTACTTCACAGGTCCTGATTCAAGGGAGGGTGGGCTTGTGCACATTCTAAGACCTGGTAGGCCCCTCCAATAGACTTTTCTGTGAGACTAGGAGTTTCTCCCACTGCTGCAGTTCCTACAGGTTTTTACAGCCGAAGTTTTGAGGCTTTATTATCCTGCACTGGAACCCTGAGTTGTGCAGTCTGTCTCGTTCCCTAGTTGTTCCTCCCGGTTTATCTGCATACAAATATGGGACCACCTGGTTCTCCAGCCACCACCTTGCTGCATGTCCTTTCCAACCTGGCTGCCCATCTGTGCCCCTCCTACCATCTGGATGAATGTTTCCTCTTTAACTTCTTGGTTGTTGGACTTCCATACAGTTCAATTTTCTGGTAGTTCTGATTGCTTTTTGGTTTTAAATTGGTTGTTATCCTTCTTTTGGTTGTGTGAGGAAGCAACCAAGAGCACCTATTCCTCCATCTTGGCTGGAAGCCTTTTTTTAAACTTCTTATATGGTTATCAGTTCATTACTTTTCCTGCCCTTCTTTCTTTTTAATATGTACACTTAAGCTGAAAATGTCCTTATAATCTTTGCCTTACCTCTGTTTCACATATTCATATGTAAAATTTTCATTATGTGTTAGTTTGAAGTATTCTCAATTTTCCACTGTGATTTCTTCTTTTTGGCACATGGATAACTCAGGTGTATGCTTTTGAAATTCAGGTGTATGCCTTTGAAACTACAGATATCTTTAAATTTATAATTGTTATTAATTTAATCTAATGTAATTTAAATTTAATTGTGTAATACAGAATGTGGTCTATACTGATTTTTACCCCAAACACGTTGATAACTTTTTTATGCTTACAGTAAATTTTTATAAATGTTTAACTTGAGGTTGAGAAGAATCAATATTCTCTATTTACTTGTTGACAGGTTCTATATTTATCCCATAAATCCAGCATATTATTATTTTCCTTAAACCTTCTCTGTATTTACCGACATTTTCAGTTTTAATTAAACCAGTCAAGAGATTTCTGTTGAAATTTCACATGATCTTTATATATATAAATGCTATTTGGGGCATATAAGTTTAGAATGGTATACAAGGTAAGTTAAACTTCCTGTCATTTTATAGCATTTTACTCTATCCTTGTATTGTCTTTCATGCTGTCTATTTTATCTGATATCTATCGACATCAGTTTTTCATTTGATAAATATTTTTATTATATATATTTTCTACATTTGTGCCTTCAATTTTTCTATGTCTTTATGTGTTGGATGTCCTTTTGTAACCATTTATGACCTGGATTTTGTGTTTTAATTCAATTTTACAATATTAGAATTTTATAATATTTCCTCCTGAAAAATTCATGAATATAAAATTTTTAAGCCTGCTCACTGGCTAGATTAAATGAATTTTTTGTTCAATATTTTAGTTCTGTCATTATTACATATCCTCATTATGTGATACATTCAGTATTTGCTTAGATTCTGTGTCACTTTGGACCATGTCAGTGATGCTGTGAGGAGTTTGATTCTCATTTGCTTTTGTGGATGCTGCATTGGAAAGCTTTGCAAAGCATTGCTCATGGCCAAGTGTAATCCCACCAAAGATAACCCTTACAGTAAATGAAGACACTTGTTTTCTGTGACATGCTGATAAATGTTTAACAATCAGCTTTCTAGAAAAATTTAATTGTGGATTTGTTCATTTCTATGGTGTAAATTCTCTTGTCATAGTTTATATCAAACTACCAACATGATGTTAAACACTTTGTAAAATTCTTGAACATTTATCTGTCTGATCTTAGGAGGTAGTAAGAGCCGGACCTTGCTCTGGCTGTTCTGTATCTCATGAATCATCATCTTACCTGTCTAGGTAATCTCCAATTCCTTCAGCCATGTCTTCTCTAATGTAGCTTTGAATTATCTGGAGCTGCACTTTAGAATAATCTCCAGCACGGTTATGGTTCTATGAGCTTTGTGAGAATCTGGCCAGACAGAAACTGTTTAGGCTGTAAAAATGTATGATGGCATGCTCTCAGAAGCAGTTACCTAGAGTTGCACTCTTGTGCAGTGAATAGAAATGGCTACTCATACCATAATCAGAGAGCTGGGCAGAGCAGTTTTGGCAACAATGTTTGGCCCTGGTATTGGATACAGAAGGGAAAAACCCTTCTCTAATGTAAAAGGGAGTCAGATGTGGAACCTGAGACTCTAACAGTTACAGGGAGATTAGTGGTGATAAACCTGAATTAAACATCTTATTATTGAGTGTTCAGTCCTGAAAAATTGTGTAGAATATAGACCCTTTTCTGCACCTGTCCTTCTCCCACCTGATTATCATCCTTTTGATCCTGTCACCGGCTTCCTTTGCCTTCCCCCCCCCCCCCTTTATTTTATATCACAAAGAGTTTTCTTTCGAGGTCATTTCCAGTTCATTCTTGCTCAGACTTTTCTGTAGATTTCCTATAGATTAAAAAAAGGAATTATGCAAACATCCGGTGATGATGGTTATGATTGTTGTCTTCCAGTTTCCCTTGGGAATCGGTAGTTTAGGAATTCAAGGTCCATTTTAGCTTTTTTATTTCATAAGTTAAACGTTTTTGCTCAGATCTCAAGATGAGCTTGTTTTTGCACCACTGGACTGGAGAATGACGTGTACTTTCTTCAGGCTGCTTTTTATTCAGTGGATTCCAATGGTTTCACACAACTGTGTACAATTCTTCACTAAGGAAGGTTGTCACAGGTCAAAAGTTCAAAATGGCTTATAAATAAGTGTGAAAAATTAATTTCCAAGCCAATTTTCTTTTCAGGGCAGTCATGTAAAGAGAGGGCCTCTGGGGTGAGTGGAGAACACCTGTGTGGTTGCTGGCTGGGCAGAAAGCTCTCCGAATGACAGAGGAAGTAGCCACATAAAGAATAAAGTCCTACAAGCAGGGCTATCACACAAGGTGAAGTAGAAACATTTGTACTGGAGAACCCTTTGACGAAAGGAAACTATGTGTATAGACTATGAGATGATTGTTTCCTTTCATGTGTTGAGTCAGTTCCATTTTTGACCCTTAACAAACAACTCCAAATCTGCACAATTTAAAAGAACCATCATTGTTTTATTCATGGTTCTTGGGGTTAGCAGTTTGGTCTGGGTTCAGTTGAGGAGTTCTGGGTTTTGGCTCATGTGTCAGCTATTGGGTCTGTTAGGTTCTGGCTGGTCCAAGGTGGCTTCAGCAGGGAGGGATTAGCTCTGCTCCACGTAATCACTCATCCCCCAGGAGGCGAGCCTGCTGCTCTTCGCATTATGGCCTTCCAAGGGGCTCAGAACCGGCACCGCCTAACTTCTGTTGGAATCTGATGGTCATGCTGAGTCGCAAGTCCAGATCCATTTTGGGGACTGGGGACGCAGACTCTGCCTCTTGATGAGAGGGACGCAACAGCACAGGGCAAAGTGTTGTGTGTGTGCAGGTGTAAATAATTGCAGCCACTTTTGCCAACGTTTACCACAGGTGCGTCAGCGTTTAGCAAGGCAGCATCACTGTCATTGCTAGGTATTTTTTTTTCTCTCATTTTCTTATTGCTTTCCAAAGTACAAGTTAGGCCAACTAATAGAGGCAACTGACAGTGATACTGTTGAAGATTCATTTTCGGCCTTCAGTAGTGTGTTCTGTTATTAACTGAGCATGTTGCTACCTGAGAGGGAAAATAATGTAGGCTGGTCTTTTTAAAACTATGCTGTTATAAAGTGACCAAAGATATTTATTCTTCATTCATAAATTCATATTTGGTAGGCTTATATTTATTTTAAAAGGTTCCTTTTCTCTTTTTACATATTATCACGCTGTAATTTCAGTTGTTCATGTGAACCTAATGCAGCCTTGCTGTGATATTATAGACCTGAATGTGGTACGCTATAAGACTTATGGCATGAGTAAAAATGCTTTGTGTTATGACCAGAGTATAAGTTCTGGATTGTGAAATGTTTAGTAAAACATGATTATCTTTAAACACTAAATTTTTCAGGTAGCATCCTGGAATCCTCATTATTATCCATACTATGATACAGTTATAGCTTCTATTATATGTATTTTTTATACATTAGGCTTTGTTTATTGATATTTTATTCTTCTATCATATAATTTGTAATGAGAATTAGATGGGATTATGTAAATATAGAGGGGCATTACAGACGAGCCTAGCATACCAGCTCTGCAGCCAGTCATATCTGGCCTGATGGGACATGGCACACCTTTTGCGTGTTGAATCAGGACAGTCATTTAGGCCATAACGTTAATGAACCCTCTTGGGCTGAGCAGTGTACAATCTACACAACTCCACGTGTACTGGCACTCAGGGTAGATGCCAGTGATGAGGGCTTGACCCAGTGAGGCTAAGTTTATTGGGCACCGGCTGAGGAGAGAGCTTGACAGTACTTGGAGTGATGGGAGGTGGTCCAGGGGAGCTTCCTTCAGGATAGCATGAAGCTGATGGTCTGCATTACCTACCCCTAAGGCCAGGAAAGGAAGGGGCGCTAATGCTGGAGTTGGGAGAGCTGGGCTCTGGTCATAGCTTCGTCACTACTGTGGCATCTCAGGAGGCTTTAATCATGGGGAAGCCTGTTTCTTCTCTAAAATGTGAAGGTACACACTTAGCTTACAAGGCTCTTGTGCAAACCACTTGTAAAAGCACTGTGAGGGAAACTGTGGTACGAATGCGATCTTCTCCTCACTGCTACTGTGATAGAGGAAAGTAAACTGCTCATCCCCAGAAGAGTGAATCTTTCCAATGACAATTTTCCAGTTTGTTTATGTGGTGAACTGGTATGTGGACAACTTTGGTCACATGCCACTGACTCTGCCTGAGCCAGCTATAATTAAGCCATTGGTGACACATACATTCACTGACCTTGTCTCCCCTTTTAGACTCTTTCTCCGACTCAGGACTTGAGGAGTTCAAGGCTGACCTGTTGTGGGCAGAGACACAGTGTGCCCTCCCTTGACTTGCCCTTGACCACTTGATGAAGTGTATGGTCAAATCTATATCAACAAAATGTTACCACGAAGACTAGTGATAGGTGATGAGAAGGGTTTTTGTAAGCTTGTTGGGCAATTTGGTGCTGCTTTTGAAGAAACAAAGTGAATTTTGAAATTCTTGCATTAGTTTACTTTCTCATGGAGAGACACAGAAAGTCTTTAAAAACAAAATACAATCCAAATCACATCTTGGTCGTTGCAAATGATGGGTCCATGTTCTGATGCCTGACATTTCTAGGTTTCAGAGTAAGCAGAACTGAAAGGGAGCACGTCTGCAAACTTGAGTGCACCGATATGAAGGCTGGGGCTGGGGGAAGTTGGGTGGTGGCTGCATTGAGTTGCTGGTTTGGTCGTGGGAAGTTTCATAAAAATTCAAGGAAAATGACTGCTCTCAGGAATGCTTGTAGTAAAGTCAATATTAGTATACTAGTAAATTGACACCTGATTATCTGCCAAGAGGTTTAGTCCCAGAAGTTGATGAGTACCAAAGTCTAGGAAACAGCCTTTTGCCTTGACAAGCTTAAACATTTAGTTATGACAACATGACTACAGCATATGAAATTCTTTATTCACAGGAATATAATAAAAAATTAAAGTATTGCATTATAGTTAATTACAAACTGTGTATGCCATAGTGCTTGAGAAAATACCAATTTTAAGTCAAGTCTACATAGCACTGAAGTTAAAGTAGATTTGGCAATTTTCTGGCTTATCTGGTTCCTGCATCCACTAGACCTCTCAGTCCAACACCCAGTTAAAATATTTTAAATATGTATACATGTGCAGCATATACACATATGCAACACACAGGTTCATCCTGGGGTGGGGCAGTTATGAAAGCATGAGTTTCAGTTGCCAGCAACACAGCACTGCAAACTGATAACCCAAGGTCTGTGGTCTATTTTTATTTTTTGGAATGAAGAAGAGCAATGCCAACATTCCATTATTTATGAACATGGTCAAAGAAAAGAGAAGCAGTGAAATTTCACAGCTTTCAAAGAATAATTTATTTTGACTCCACATAGGACCTTGCACCTTTGTCTCACAAGATGTTCCCTTCCCCGTGGATGCCTCGGGCAACCCTGCTTCTGCAGTACGTTGATGCCTCCAAGAGCAACGGGAAGAGCTGGCAGGCCCTGGTCATGAGTGTGTCCTGGACTTGGGAGGCATTTATTAATTGATCAGGAATAAATCAAAGGCCTGCTTTGCACCTTGGACTCTGGAACCCTAGGTGCTGTGGGCAAAGCTGAGGTATAAAATGGAGACTGTCCTCAAGGGATTTGCTGGTGGTGCTTGTGCTAACTTTGCACTAGACCCCAGGCTTAAATACTTTTTTTTTTTTTTAAGATTTTATTTATTTATTTTTAGAGAGAGGAGAAGGGAGGGAGAAAGAGCAATGTATGGTTGCCTCTCCCATGGCCCCCACCGGGCACCTGGCCTGCAACCCAGGCATGTGCCCTGACTGGGAATCGAACCAGGACCCTCTGGTTCCCAGCCCGTGCTCAATCCACTGAGCTACACCAGCCGGGCCCAGGCTTGAATACTTTTTTACTTGTCTAATCCGTGGAATTTAGACTATTGCTACAAGGTAACTCTGATTCTCTTCATTTTGTGAATGGAAAAACTGTGGTTTAGAGAAGATTAAGTGAATCAGGCCAAACTCACACAGCTGGTAACCATTTGCCCCAGAATTCAAATACAAGTGCCGTGGCTCTAAAGCCAGCACCCCTCTATTTAGGTGCAGCACTGCTTTGGAAAGCTAGGGCACCTAGTAGAGGGGACCACCCATAAGTAGCACACTAAGGCTGGTTGACTGGCAGGCAGGAGAGAGGAGCTGCTCCCTCTGTTGCCTTGGTGACCCTGGAGGTGGTACCTTATTTGTTTCTGCTGAATGGTCCTGCTGAGTCACTCCAACCTCATTATAACTAAAGTCCCTGCACTAATTTTTTTTTTTTTTTTCATTTTCATAGCTCTGAGTTACCTGGGAATAGCTTAGCTTTAATGTCAGTTTTTAAAGTAAGTTTTAAAAGAAGCCATTTAATTTGTCATATAAACTAGGATAATTCTGAGTAAAAGGAGACTCTGTTACTAATCATGCCAGCACTGTCCTGGAAACCAGATTCTTGAGATCGCCCTACTGGTATGAGAACAAAGGATACCGTCAACATGGAACTAAAACAAGAACGTCTTCGGGGCAGGGGGCAGCCAAATGGAGGCGAATGTCGTCCACAGCGAAGGTTGTCTCGTACCTGATGTTAGCGAGTGTGTTTGGGAAACTTAGTCCCTCGACTCAGAGTCATCCCATAATAACCCAAGGCAGCTCTGATGTCCCATGTCACAGTGACAGGG
This sequence comes from Micronycteris hirsuta, assembly GCA_004026765.1. Lineage (NCBI taxonomy): Eukaryota > Metazoa > Chordata > Mammalia > Chiroptera > Phyllostomidae > Micronycteris > Micronycteris hirsuta. The sequence continues at coordinate 28,189 of PVJI01004061.1, forward strand.
TTATATAGAAACCTCTTGCTTACTGCCAAAGTTAGTGAATTTGGACTGTTCTAATTCATAGCAATTAAAGAACTTATTCTTGAAGATCTTCTAACACACTTGCCTAAAATTTATAAATAGGCCCATAATAAGAAACACTGGAGTTTCTCTTAACAAGTAATCTAACCAAATATTACAATAATCTGAAAGATAATCATATATTGCCGATCTGAGGGTCCAAAAGAATAGTCTCTGAAAGAATAGATGAGGAAGGGTGGGGAAGGTGGCGGGGAGGGCAGAGAGGGGAGCGGGGGAGGACAGTCTAGATGGCTTGAGGCCAGAAATCCGGGAACACCTTCCAATGTGACAGTGAACTTCTGACCCAGGCCACTTCTGTTTTCCATCCCTGACCCTCTTGTCATTTGTTCTCTTTGGGCTGACAAATGGATGTTGATTCATGACAGCATCATTGATCAAATGACACATTGTTTTGTGTTATGTCTGGTTATATATAAAAATACATTAAAATGCTTTTTGGATGAACTTGACAGGACCAGTTTAGATAGCAGCTTCCTGGTCCTAAATCTTGCTGAGAATGACAGAAAGATTCCCTTTTTCTAAAACATGAGTGATTTCATCACTAATACCAAAAATGATGCTTTCTCTGAGACCAGGCTTCAGGCTTCTCAACAATTTTTATCAAACTACTCTTAATTGGGGGTGGGGATGGGGGTGGGTATGTTTCCCAAGGAGATTCCCAGTGAAGTCAACACTTCTTTGGAGTCTTTTATTTTATATTATAAATCCATGAAAGTTTTACATTCTATTTTTACAATGTAGCCACATTTGATTTACTGTCAACTTTTACAAAATATCTTTAATAAGAGGTCTATGCAAAGAAGTGCCACTTTTATTGTGCAGTTTCACATTATCTCTGGCATAATATCACCTCCTTCTTCTGGAGAATGAGGGAATAAAACCAAGCCATGGCCACTGACAGCAGGGAGGAGTTTATTATTTGGAGAGTCGCTGATCTAGAGTTTTGATTGTAAAAGTCAAATAAATGCCTGGACATATTCATTTTGTTTCAAAAGTTTACCCGCAAATACTTCAGCAGACCATAAAATACAGGACCAGATAAGGAAGTTATTCTGACAATGTTATTGTGCACCATATTGGAGCCAGGGAAGGAAAAGAAGGAGGGAAATAAACTACAGTCTCTGTACTAACCACATAAAACCTGCAGCGAATCCTTTCTCCTAATGGCTCTATCACCCCAAATGTTTATTGTTTTTTTTTATCAAAAGAATAAATTACAATGTGGGATTCCAGTATATGGTAGGATTAAAATAAAGTCATGAGCATTTATATGAAGATTCTTAATAACTCTGCCCTTCTGCTTTCGTTGACACAGATGTCTTTTTTCTTCTCCAAGATAAGGACAGATAGATATGAGCTCTGGTGTTCTTGGAGTAAACTAAAAAGCAGGTCTGTGTTCAAACTGTCTTGATTTTCTGATAAGAACATAATTAACCTCAGGAAAAATTTGTTGACATGCTGCAGTCCTTCCATATGCATTTCTCTCAGCTTCCTAAAAATGATAACAACTAGAAAACAAAAAATAAATGGCCACCCCTAAAACCAAAATGAAATACTCTAAAATTTAAGATGTTGGTAACATTAAAGTAATGAAAAACCAAAATTGATTTTAGAAAACATTTTCCCATTTTCTTTAAATTTTAAGTAACTGTTGATGTAGATAATCAAATTTATCTTTCACAGTGGAATCCTTCTCTATTTATTTAGTCACTGGAATCTGATCTTGTCACATGAGAAACGTTTATCCCCCAATGAATACAATCCCTAGAATCTTCTCTGAGAAAGAATGAACACAAATTCCATCTCAATGCCCTTCATTCATTACTGAGACCTCTGCTAAGTCTGTGCCATGTCTTAGGTCCTGAGGTTGATGCTGAAGGTTGAAAATGGATGAGACGTATTCCTTGTCTTCTGACGTCACAGTCTAGGGTAGAGACAGACAGCTAAGGCTTGCGGACTGTTAGGTCGACTTCACCAAAGCTGGAAACGATATTTTCCAGGAGTATCTTCCTTGACTGGTTTTCTAAAACAACGACAACAACAACGATGACAACAACGACAACAACAAACCCATGTGTGTGATTTCGCTGATAGAAATGAAGCAGAATTCATTGCTCTGAGGAGGTCTTCGTTGTCATCCACGGTGATGGACAGATGCAGAGGTGCCTGATGGGCTCCAGCCTGTTTTCTCCTACACTTTTCATACACTGGCCTCCAAATAGTGGCTCCTGGTCCACCACCAAGTGCTTGGCTAGGGACCCACCTAGGCTGCAGCTGTGCAGAGACAATTTCTTCCCCAGAGGGGCAGTTTCTAGAGACTTCTTTTTCAGCTCTCCCTTTGTGGTCCCACTTTGGTGGCTTCTTGGATTTTTCTGTAAGCTCCCACTGGTCCACCTATACAATTATGCAAGGAGTCTGGCTAGAGACTGTTTTTCTGATCCTCAAACGTCCCCTTTCATATATCATTTGTTCCCAAGATGAGAGCAAGAAAGGGCACTATATTTGTGTAGTCTAACTCTTATAATAAATCTGTTATTCCCTTAATATTTATAATGGATCTGTTTTACTGTTTGAATCCTATTCAAACCGCTGTAAGAGGATGTTATAATGAAGGCAAGTAGTGCATGCAAGGAAAGATCAGAAAGCAACGGCATCTTGCCCAGACTGGGTGGTGCTGTGGGCATGGTCAGAGAAGGCTACCTGGGCAGGGCTGGCCTGGCAAAGCAGGAAAGGGCACTGCAGAGAGGTGGCCTGACCACTTCACAGCTGCAAATAATTCTGCATGATGTGATTATAAGATGCCTGTTGAGAGTCATAGTGGGAGGTAGACAGGAGCCAGATCATGAAATCATTCTTGACCTGGCCAAGAAGCCTGTGTTTTATGGACAATGGGAAACCTTGGAGTGCTTGTAAGCAGGGAAAGGATTGAAGATATTTACTTTGGAAAATTTCTCCTGCAGATATGTAGAAACTGGATTGGAGATAGGCAAGAGTAAAGGTAAGAGGACCAAGAGGGAGATTGTGGCATTGGTCCAAAGTAAAACACAAATGCAAACAAAACAACATGGACAACACTAATGCAGAGGAACAAGGATGGGAAAGAAACAGGGAATAGCGTACAAGAGGCTGAGGGAAGAAATTTGTGAAAGAAGTTGGGGAAGGGTCAGAGAGGTTGTAGGAGAATCAGAAAAAAGTGGGAGCAAAGAAAGGAGAGAACATTTAAAAGGAGGGGAGAGGGAAATAATGTGGGAAAGAAGGGAAAGGGACATAAATAAACATGAATGAGGGACCCATGTATGGAGCCAAGGGGGGTGGGATTGAGGGTGGGAGGTGGGTGTGGGTAGGGTGGGGGGAAAGTGGTGGTGGGAAAATGGAGATGACTGTATTTGAACCTCAATAAAAAAATGGAAAAAAAAAAAAGGAGAGGTAGTCAACATTGTCAAGAAATCAGGGCACAAAATTGCCCATTCTTTTTTTAACCATGTAGACACCATTGGTGGTCACACAGGAGGAACATTTTGAGGCACCAAGTGCTTTGTTCTTATATAGACAGATGACAAACCTGGAAATGGCTGCTCATACTTTTACCTTCTACTGTTGAAAGGCAACCCTCTCACTTGCCCGTGATCCCCTCATCCTCACAACATAGACACACAAGGGACCACCCACTAGATTTTAAGAAATTTGAAGGCAGAGACCATGCTTTGTTGGCCTTTCTCTCTCCAGTTCCAGGTATTGTGTCTGGCACACCTCAATGATAAAGGCCATTGTAAAGTTCTATTTATTTTGCTTCTGGAATGAGTGTAAAATCCTAGTTTTGTTTCATGATCTAAATTTTAGAACAGCCAATCATTCTCCCAAGTTTCCAAGGGGATCCCCAATAAATGCTTACATGTTCCTCAGATGAACCTTGGTAGTTACTAGTTACTTTGCCAGCCAACTCAGCTCCAAGTCATCACTGTTCCTAAATGCCACACTACCATATCACCTTAGGATTTATTTCTCCAGGCTGCGGACTTTTCCTTTATTAAGGATGACCCTGCCTCTTCTATTAGGTCTTTGAAAGCACAGCTATGGCCGGGCTCATTTATTGAATGCTAGAGGAATAATGGAAGGGCAGCCCCAAGTTTAATATGTACTGTCATCAGCAGGGGTCACTCCTGGGACCCACAGGCACTAATTCTTGAGCCTGGAGACGGTTTTATCCCCTCTCAAACACAAACACCCATTTGTTTCAAGGGAACTCTAGAAAAAGCAGTTGGAATAGGCAGCAATATATTCCCTCAAGTTTGGGGTATTCTAATTTGAATAATGCTATTTGAGGGGCATTAATTATTAATCCTACTTTAGGACAGTTATTTAAATCTTTAAGGGCCCAGTGTGGTTTACGATGAATGGACCCAATTTACTCAACTAAAAATATGCGAATTTCAGGCTACACCATTTGCATTCACATTTGTGGGAATATCGGTTTTCTCTGACAACTGTCAATTTCTCCCAAACCGAGGAAGCCTATATCTAAATTATCTAGTAATTACAAAATAGCAATTTTTCCATTAAAATATAATCAAAACATTTAGAGTTTGTCTTCAATGGTATCTCATTACATATTTGTTGAATTAATAAATGAATTTGAGAGTCCTGTGATTTAAAAAATATTGTTAATAGTTGCTTCTCAAACCATTGGCAAATAGAACAAATGGCAATAGCAAGAGAGGTTAATCTAAAATCTTGCATCATCAGCAATATTGTTGCTATTACAGTTTGTGGAATAAGAGGTTCCAATATTATATGCAAAATGGCTCTTGAATTTTCCCTTTGTTCTCATGTAGCTTCCTCCCTCTCATCATGTACTCATGTGGGGATCCCTGCTGCTGCTAAGTGGGTAGGTGTGTCATTCAGAAGACACTGTTTTAATGGGAACAGCATGAAGCAGGAGCCAGGAATCACAGGTTCACATTCTGGATCTATAACTACTTCTCAGTGATGTTGTACAATTCAATCCTTTGTGCGACCATTTCCTCATCCATTTCTATTCAGAAACAGTGATGAACTTGTCTCTTTATAAGGTAAGACAAAACAAGTCAATCTAGAACTCAGGGCTGTTCTTTCCTTACCTCAGTACTCTCATGGATGAACCTGTGTGGCGGGAAACAGGAGTCTCTATGCTTATGGGCAGGACACCCAGAAACGGGACTGTGTGGGTCGGTGTTTAGTGTCCAGCAGAAACAGTCTGAGCAAGGAGCCTCTGCATACACTTGAGAGGTGACTCTAGGACTGAGGGTTTTAGATAGCAGAGCATCCTTGAAAGAGCCATGCACTCCCTGTCTGCTGGATGCTGGGAAATCAGCAGCCATGGTTCATGTTTCCCAAACTGGAACCCATGGGCAAATTTTCAACTGTCCAAAGGTCTCATAAAAGAATTTTCAATTTGTATTTCATTTGTATTTATATTGTATTTCAATGGCAATATAAATCAACAGGCATATTCTGAATCTTTTTTTTTTAACTATTCTTAAGAGCCGTTGGCATTCATTCTAAGAATTCCACACAATATCCATGTGCACAGTTGCATTTGTTTTTATAAATTTAATTTTACTGAGGGAAGATCAACTGACTTCAGGCAGTGGTGCACTAATGAAAGTATCAGAGGAAGCAACATAATGGGAGAGCTGAGCTGTCAGAGGGCAAAAGGGCCCGCGGCCTGTGTGCACATCGAATTCAAAGCAGTATGCTCCCCGGCAGGCCGTCCCTAACCGCACGGGCGCCCTGTATAGAACCCCTCTCTGAACAAGCCAGACAGTCACTGCTCCTTCATCGCAAGCATGGCCAGACACGTAGAATGAGACCTGCTTCTGGCAATCAGGGTTATTTAATGAAACTTTTAGTAATGCTGCAATCATTACCTTCTTTTCAAGTAAACAAGACAGCATTACAGGACTATCAACTGACAATTAAAATTGACACTTGAAGATTGTTAGCAACGTTCCGGAAACATGTGAGGTCTATTTATTGTGAACCAGAAAGCAAAGCCTTGAAATAATTAATAACATATTTATGCTAACAGGCAACATCTGAATTACTGAAGCCACAATATGTGCCCAAAATTACTAAGTACAGAAACTGACCTGAGGTTTCTCTTTCTCCTATTGAAACCTACACTGACAATCTAGTTTCAGCAGAATAACATCCTTCATCTCATTGAATTAATGCTTTTAATTCTTATTGATCTTTCAGTTTAGTTATTAAATGTTTTTAATATATGTGTTTGGTTAGGGTTTCATACTTCTTTTAGAAGGAGCTTATAGCTAGTTTCATATTTTTTGCACTTTAATAAAATTGTAATAAAAGTAACAAGCCAATGCTGAATGTGAGATGCACATTATTTTTTTCCCTTTAAAGAAATACGTGCATCATTTAAATTTGGGAGACATTGTTATAGGATTATGAGCATAGAGTTTGAAATCAGAGACACCTGGGTTCAAATATGAGCTCAGCCATTTAAAAACCAGAAACTGGAGCATGTTATTGAACTGAAGTGTGCTTTAGTTTCTTGATTTGCTAAAAGGAGCATGATAATCATACATTCATCGTGGTGCTATTGTGAAGGATAAATGAAATAATGGCTTTTCAGTATATGATCTCTGGCACATGTAAGTGCTTAGTAAATGTTAGCCATTATTGCCATCATCATTATCATGATCATCATCATTTAAAAAAACACAACTCTGAAGAACTCAGGAGATGGCAGGGCCAGTCAAGGAGATAAGAGCTGCTCTTGGAGCAGCGCTGGGAGCCATTGCTGTCAATGGTAGTCGACATCTTTTTAGGATGCTGGGCTGGAGCAGCCTCAGTAACTCCCACAATGGAGTAGTTTCATCAGAGTAGCAGCCAGATACTCCCAATTTCTCTGGAAGCAGTCAAGGGTATCAGTCTGGTGATACCTGTTGCCTGGAGGTCCCACCCTCTTTATCCACCCTATAGCATGGATCACCTTTGAGGAAGAAAGCCATGCTTCAGTTCTGTTGTCTGTTGCTTCCAGAACCTGCTTGACTTGCTCAGCAAGGCTGCCTGACCTGTGTTCTCAGTCTTCCCTTGCATCTGGCCCTTTAGTTTTTATGGTCTTGGCTTTTGATTTCGCTTAGATTGTGTCTGTTGTGACCACTGAAGGGACATTCCAGCCTCATCTATTGTGTCACCAGGGACCACTGTGGCTGTCATTCCCTGTGGGTGTTTCCCCAGCTTCCAGTAAGAGAAACCAGAGACCTCCTGTAGGAAGGAGTGGGCTGGTGAGAGGATTGTCTAGTGTAAAGTATCTTCTATCATTGTTCTCTTCTTTTTGTGCCTGGAGGTTTGTGGAAGTATCTCTCTGAGTCAAAGAACTAACAGAAATTCTGATCACGTTGTCCAGTGGGGTTTCCTCAACTCTAGCTCCCCTCTGCAGCTTTTGGATCACCAGTGTTTTCAGATTTGGTCCAGACAGCTCAGAGCTACTGCCCCTCAAAGTGGGGGCAGGGGATGGACACTGGCTGGTAAAGCTGACCTGGAGAAAAAAGAGACAAAAACCTGTCAGGATAATGGAGGAGAAAAAAGGCAGGCTGCTTCAGCCTTGCAGACCACACAGAATGTTCACGGTGTGATGATTTTTTAAAAACCACTTGCAAAGCTGGTTGAACTACCCCAGCAAGACAATCTGATTCCTTATTGCATGATCTGCAGACAGATTTGCTGATCCAGACGCCTGGTTAGAGTTGCATTAACATGTAGTCCTCACACTCCTCTCTTTCCAAACCCACAACCCCCACAGGACAGCTTCCCCCACCTCTTCTTTTTCCTAGAGCATCTCAAAGCCTTTCTGTTATCCCAGAGAGCATGAATTATTCACTATATATAGCATCAGGCTTCAAAGTATACTTTCTAAAAAGTAAAACTGCCTAAACCACCCAATGCCTTCATTTTCATGAACTGGACAGCATCTTCAGCATCACGGCACACCTTTCCTGGCCTTCTTGTTGACTTGGTGTTCCTTCCCACCTCTCCCACCTCAATAAAGTAACAGAAGTGCACCCTGTCTTGCATCGGGCACGTCCCACCCAAGGGTGTCGTTCACACACATACTCAAGGTCCATGTAAATGTCATCATTTACATTTTAAAGGCCTTCATGGTCACGAGTGGAAGGATAACATCTCCTGCAGGGGTAGCCCAGCTGCAAATTCTACTGACAGAAGATACTGACCGCCCACCTGCGTCCCTTTAGTGTTTATAAAATTTGGGTAGCACCCACAGGTTAGGATTGCATTCCAACACTGCCACCTTCTACATGTATGACCCTGTCAATGTAACTGTCCGAGCCTCAGTTTCCTCGTCTGCAAAAGAGGATAACTATCCAGCAGCATGGTGCAAATTAGAGACGTGAATCAAATGCAGCACCTAGTATAGAGAAAGCACCGAATGAGTATGTAAATAATTAACTTAATCAGTGGCAGGTGTTTATTTGGGGCCCGGAGTCTAGGTTAATGACATCATAGCCCTTGGCTCCAGCCCTCGTGGGCTTTTCTTACAGTGGGCATTAGAGTTCAGCACAATAGTCACCGGATTTGAGTTCTGATCCTGGTTAGCCACTGACCCTGTGACTCAGACCATTTATTTTAAGTTCTCTCTCTCATTTCCTCATGTGTGTAATGCAGACCATAAAAGTGCCAAACAGCTTGTTTTTGCAATGCTTTAATAAGATATTGGATACTATAAAGTAATTAGTCCAGTGCTTGACACTTGATAAATATTTATTCTTAAACGGCAACTCGTACGCATTAGGTCTGGCCATTCTGTCTTTTATCCAGGGCTGTAGAGAAATGTTGAGAGCCCATTTTCCAAAACAACCTCTTTATTTTTTCTCATTTTATTAGGAGGAATTTAATACACTCAAAATAGTAAATATAACAAATATGAGTGATAAATCATGATCGCCCATGAAAACACCAGGAAGAATGAAAAGTTACCTAAACCCTTAAAGCTTCTATGAATTTTCCTGATTCCTTTTCCTTGCCTCCCTCAGAGGTAACCACTGCATTTGTTTTATTCTCTTCCTTTTCTTTATGATGTTAGCACATGTGTATGTGTCCCTAAACAGCATATTCTATACTTTTGCTTCCTCTTGGGCTTTATGAAAATGATATTATACTGCACATATTTCTGTGAAACTAGCTTTTCTCATTCAGCATTTGTTTTCTGAGATTCATTCGTGTTGTATGGGGTTGCTGTTAGTTCATTTTTATTACTGCATAATATTCCATTCTCCAAGCAGTCTGATTGATGTGTACTAGAAGTATAAAATTTATACCAGATTTTAAAGCCTTGGTACAAAAATGTAGAATATTTAATTAGCATTTTATATTGATTTCATTTTAACTGATGTAGTACATTAAATAAAATATCTTAAGTCTGTATTAAGAGTAAGTTCACCTTTTAAAAAACTTTTTTTAATGTGGCTATTGGAAAAATTTAAACTACACATGTGGCTTGTATTAAATTTCTGTTGCACAGTGCTACTTTAAGATATAATTAGGGTATTCTGAAGGGGGAAACTTTTGAGTCACAGGGTGACATTAGTTGACTTTACAAGATAATATCAATTCTAATTCCAATTGGTTGTACTAATTTGAATTTCCTTCATTAAGGTATAGTCCTCATCACTCCACATTCTTGTCATAATTGCTATCATCAGATTTAAAATGTTTGTCATATTGGTGATTGTAAATCGCATTTCATTGTCTTATTTTGCAGTCCTCTGATTATTATTTGAGAAAATATTTTCTGCACATATTTTATTAGTCATTTGTTTTTCTTCTTCTGGGAAATGTTTGTGGATATATTTTGAAGATTTTTATGAGGGGTTGTTTCTCATTTTATTGTTGATTTTTAAAGGTTTTTTAAAACTATAATCTTTGTTCTAATCTTTCTCACAGTTTGTGGCTTGCAATGTTCATTTTCTTCCTGGACTCTTTTGATAAATAAAAGTTCTTGATGTCAGTGCAGTTATTAAAAATTTTTAAATCTAGTAAAATATTTTTCTTTTATGGTCAGCCCTTATTTTTCCCTACTGAAAACACAGAGACATATTTGAAAGTTTTGCCTTTTACATTTAATTTGTCAATCCATTAGTAACTGATTTGCGTGTATATGTTGTAACCTTGGAGATAGAATTTCAATTTTTCCATATGAATAACCAGTTTGGTAGCATCATTTATTAAAATAAATGGTCCCTCATTTCCCCACATTCATCAGCATAGCAAACTACATGCATGTAAGACTTTTTTGGGGGGTTCTGTTTTCTGTTCTATGATATTTTTCAATAACTGAGTTAACTCTCATTATTTTATTTATGACAGCTTTATAATAATTTTTTTTTTTTTTTTTGCCAGAGCAAGACCTTTCTTCCTTAATAGTATTGGACTTCCTTTTGGTCTCTCCTATAGACTTTAGAATTAGGTTGTTTGAATGTGTTTCAAAAATCTCTTGGGATTTTAAAAGTGAAAATGCATTTACAATATTGGTAAATTTAGGGAAATTCTTATTTGTTCATGATGTTTAGTCTTTCAATCCAAGATTATTGTATATCACTGACTTCAAGTATCATTTATTTAATGTTTCAATATCCTTACATCAAGTTTTATAATTTTCTGAATAAATTATTTGCACATCATTTGTTAATTACATTCTTATGTAAAATACATATATTGTTGCTGTTAATATACAGAGCATCTTTTTAAAACTGCATTTTCTGTTTATGGAGAATTTAAAAGCAATCAGTTTAATATCAAACTTTTTGTAATAATAGTTCAAAACTCTTATAAATGCTAAGTTTTTGTCTGTAGACTCTTTTTGGTTTTTATTACAAACAATATATAATTCTCAAGTAGTGAGATTTTGTGTCTTCCAGCCAATCCTTCTGCATTTTACTTTTTATTCTTACTTACTGAGATCATTATGATCTTCAGTACAAAACTTAATAGACTAGGCAGAACAGTGAGCATCCTTGCCTTTTTTTTTATTTCTAAAAGTCAGTTTCATTATTTGAATATCCAGTGGATTATGGCTGTAGTTTATTTGGTGGACACTCCTAATCAGGATAAGATATATGATCTTTTACTAGGTTGTTGGAAACTTTTATTAATAAATCGATGTGGAACTTTATTACATGCTTTTCCACATTCTTAACATGATCATTTGATTTTCTTCTTTTAATGTTAATATAATAAATACCCTAATCAATTTTATAATGCGATACTAGTCTTCTATCCCTGTGATAAATCCAATTTGATCATTATATGATTTCATTTTCAAACACTGCTGAATGTAATTTGCTATTACTCGGTTTAAGAATTTTGCATCTGTATCCAGTCCTTATCCTGCTTAACCTATCAACTGCATCTGATGTATTTGGCCACTCTGGTTTCCTTCCTGCACGTCTGCCCACTCCTCAGTCAGCGTTGTTAGTTCCTCCTGAGCTTCCTAATTCTAGTCGTGGGTTGACTCCCAAACTTAATCCTTCAGTCTCTTTTTCTATCTAGACTCATTTCCCTTTAAGACGGCTTAAAAAACCATCTACATGCTGGTGATTTTCAAATGTATAGCTTTAGCTTGTACTGCTCCTCTGAACTCCAAAATCATATATCCAACTGCCTATGTGATGTGTTCTGGATGTCTAATGTCCATCTAAAGGTTGATATGTCTAAAAGCAAGTTTCAGCCCCTGCCACAGCTCTCCCCTTTTAAAAGTGGCAATTCCATCCTTCCAGTTGTTCAGATCAATAAACCTCAGAGTCTTGCTTGACTCCAGCACCTTGCATTCAATGTCAGCACATTCCGTAGGCTGTACTTCAAATACATCTAGAATCTGGCCACTTCTCATCACTTTTACTACTACCACCGAGTTCTTAGCCGCTATGATCTCTCAGTTATTATTGCCCCTAGCTTGTCTCCTTGCATCTGTTTTGTTCCTTAAGTCTATTTACAGCATAAAGGACAGAGTAATATTAAAACACAAATCAGATCAAATCCTATTCCAATATTGTCCTTTCTTACCATAACAAAAACCACATTTTAAAAACCATTTTTAATTAATTATTTTTTATTTTATTTTTAAGTATATTTTATTGATTATGCTATTAGAGTTGTCCCATTTTTTCCCTCCCGTTTGTACCCCTCTGCCCAGTACCCTGATTCCCTCCATCATTCCCCCTCCTTAGTCCATGTCCATGGGCCATACATACAAGTTCTTTGGCTTTTCCATTTCCTATACTTAATGTCCCCCTGTTTATTTTGTACCTACTGATTATGCTTCTTATTCCCTGTACCTTTTCCTCCTCTCTCCCCCTTGCCCCTCCCTTCCAATAACCCTCCATGTGATCTTCATTTCTGTGATTCTGTTCCTGTTCTAGTTGTTTCCTTAGCTTGTTTTTAGGTTCAGTTGTTGATAGCTGTGATTTGTTGTCATTTTACTGTTCATAGTTTTGATCTTCTTTTTCTTAGATAAGTCCTTTTAACATTTCATGTAATAAGGGTGTGGTGGCGATGAACTCCTTTACTTTATTTGGGAAGCACTTTATCTGCCCTTCCATTCTAAATGATAGCTTTGTTGGATAGAGTTTTCTAGGTTATATAGGTCCTTGCTTTTCATGATTTTGAATACTTCTTTCCAACCCCTTCTTGCCTGTAAGCTTTCTTCTGAGAAATCAGCTGATAGTCATATGGGAACTCCTTTGTAAGTAACTCTCTTCTTTTCTCTTGCTGCTTTTAAGATTCTCGCCTTATCTTTAATCTTTGGCAATTTAATTATGATATATGTTGGTGTGTTTCTCTTTGGTTCCAACTTGTTTGGGATTCTCTGAGTTTCCCGGACTTGTATGTTTATTTCCTTTGCCAGATAGGGAACATTTTCTTTCATTAATTTTTCAAATAAGTTTTCAATTTCTTCCTCTTCCTCTTCTCCTTCTGGCACCTCTATAATTTGGATATTGGAATGTTTAAAGTTGTCCTGGAGACAAATTTAGGAACAGAGGTTCCTAAGCCTCTCCTCCTTTTTTTGAATTCTTGTTTCTTCATTCAGTTTCTTGTTTCTCCAGTTGAATGTTTATTTCTTCCCTTTGTTCCAAATTGTTGATTTGAGTCCTGGTTCTCTGTATATTCTCCTTTATTTCACTTTGTATAGTCTTCACTTCTTTCATTTCTTCCTTTATTTTGTGGCTGTACACAGTCATTTCTGTGAGCACCTTGATTACCAGCATTTTGAACTCTGCATCTGATAGATTGTCTATCTCCTCATTGCTTTGTTGCTTTTCTGGAGTTTTGATCTATTCTTTCATTTGGACCATAGTTATTTGTTGGAGCACCTGTTATGTTGTAAGGGGGCAGAGCCTTAGGTATTTTCCAGGGTGAGGAAATCCACATCACTGTGTTGTGGTGCTAAATGTGGAGAAGGGGTCTTTAAAAATTTTTTTTAAATTACAGTTTATTTTTTAATATTATTTGGTATTTGTTTCAGTTGTACAGCATAGAGATTAGACAATCATATACTTTAAAAAGCGTTTCCTCCAATATTTCCAGGACTCACCTAGTACCATACATAGTTATTACAATATTATTGACTACTTTCCACTTTTATTTTTCTCCTTATTATTTATCATTTTCTAATACGCTATATATTTTATTTACTTATTTAATGTTTGTCTTTTTCCAGGAGAATGTAAGCCATATAAGGTTGTGGATTCTGTTAATCATTATAAGTATTCTACGTGTGCTTGAAAACAAAGCACTATGTGTGACATTCTTTTTTCTTTTTTTTAACTCCTCATTTTCGGATATGTTCATTGATTTTAGAGAGAGAGTAAGGGGGAGAGAGAGAGAAACACTGACATGAGAGTGAAACATCACTCTCAATTGATTACCTCCTATATGTGCTACCACGGGGAATTGAACCTACAACCTTTTGATGTGTGGAAAGACATTAACACCAATGGAGCCACTTGGCTAGGGTGTAACATTTTTAGCATATTGATTATTGAAGTTCATTAATTACTATTAATAGTAAATCTTTATGCTTACTGATTTTCAGCCTGCTTCATCTGTGAATCACTACGAGAAGATTTAATACCTTTCTCAGACTGATACATTTGTCATTTTTTCCCCTTATAGTTCTTTTTGGTTTTGTTCTACATATTTTGGGATATATTAGGACAATACAAATTTAGAATGAATACATCACCCAGGAAAACTGAAACTTTTTTCACTGTGGTATGATCTTTAACTCTGGTTTTATATATATTTGTCTATATATTTTTGTATATATAAATATGTACGTGTATGAATATGTACCAGTATGTATATATACATATTTGTTTATATAATATATAATATATATTTACATTTGTTATATTTGTTTGTGGTAAAGCCCATTTTGATTGGTATGATATAGACATATTAGATACTACATGTCTTTGGCTAATATTTGCCTAAAATATTTATTTTATCTTTTTATTCTCTGTATTGTTATGTCTTTATGTCTGAGGCTTGGTTCACCAAAAGGGCATATATTATTTGATTTATGTAATTCAGAATGACAGTTCATGCCATTTACCCATAGAGCTCAGTCTGTTTTCATTTACTGCAATTTCTGAAATATTTTTATTTTTATTATCTTATTTTTAAGATTTTAATTTGTCCCACTGTATTTCCATGTCTAAGATTTTCCTCCTTTCTTGGTTTATTGCGAATTGATTGAATTTTTTCTCCCTTATTTCATTATCCAACCCCTCCTCATATCTATTTGGAAGATATATACATCACTTCAATTTTTCAGTTTTGAAATTTTAATGTCCATACTTTATATACTTAGGTTTAAATTTAATTGAGTTTTATTCTCCTTCAAAAATATAAAAGCCGTAGAATAATTTTCTATTCATTATAAGATAAATTTATAGAAAAAATATGGACTGTAATGATAGAGATGAAGGGATAAAGAAGCTTTTCAGTTGTGTGTGCTCTCTCTCTCTCTTTCTCCTCTATTTTTGGCCATAGAATGGATAATTATCTGACTTTATTTATTTGCTTATTGCCTGCTTTTCTATACTAACATGTACATTTTGCAGGAGCAAGAATTTTTTACTTTGTTCACTTTTATATACCCAAGTGGATCAAATAGTTTCTGCTTATACTAAGTGCTCATGAAATATGGTTACAGTGGATGAATGTTTTAATTTTGAACACACACACTAAACTTTACATGATAGTCTTAGCTTTTTAATATCCTCATCTGTTTTTAACCTCACTAATTACTTTTATTACTTTTATTTATTTATTTTTAAATACTTTATTGTTGTTCAATTACAGTTGTCTGCATCCTCTCCCCTCACTTCCCCCCACCCCCTCCAAACCCACCTCCCTCCCTTGCCTCCACCTTCCCCCTTGGTTCTGTCCATGTGTCCTCTATAGTGGTTCCTGAAAACCCTTCTCCCCGTAGTCCCCTCCCCCCTCCCCTCTGGCTATTGTTCTTCAAATTGTATAAATCTTTCGCCTTTTACTTTTAAAAGAATATTTATATGAATTATTTTTTATTTTTGTACAAGAATTGTTTGTTTAGTTTAATCCACATGTCTAGCATTTTCTATGCTCATTTTTCATCCTTAGGGTCATTTTTGTCTTAAGTAACAACCTTTATAGGTCTGTAGGAGGCAGACATTCATTTTTTGTTTATGTGACTAAATTTTTATTTCATTCTTGTTCTTCAAAGATATTTTTTAATGGGATACAAATTAGAAAATATTTGAAGTTGCTATGTCTTAACTTTCTGGGGTTTTCTCCACCAAAAAGTTCGACGTCAATCTAAATATTGCTCTCTGTACATACATAGTCTGTTTTTTCTCTGTTGTTCCACTTAAGACCTGCTCTTTATCTTTGGGGTAATGTGATTCCACTGTACCTTAGAAAGGATTTTTTAATATTGCTCTTCTTGGGGCTTAATGACTTCCTGAGCCTGAGGGTTCGTGTTTTTCATAGATGCTGAGAAACTCTAGCATTATCTCTCTGAATATTATCCACTCCCCATTTCCTCTTTTATTTCCTCTGCCATAGCACTTAAATGTATGTTGCTCCATTCCCTGTGTTCTTAACCGGTCTTTCCTATTTTCAGTCTGTCTTTGTGCTTCATTCTGTTCAGCTTCATTGTGTCTGTCTTCCAGTCACTCAGTCCCTCTATAAAGGTCTCTTCTAATATTTAACCTTTCGGTTGCATTTTTCTTCAGTGATCATATTTTTCGATTCAAAGTTGTATCTGAATCTTTATCAAACCAGTTTTTTTCACTTTTGGTAGCCTTCTGCTATGTCTCTTATTTTTATTTCCTTTTTTATTTCATGAATGTGAAGTCTCTGTGTGTATGTTTTCTTTTATTTGTATTTCCACTGACTTTCACTCTGTAAGAGTGTAAGAGGCCCAGGCTGAGGTGTATTTCTCCTGAGAGATGTACCTGTGATTCCTCAGGTATTCGGGGACACTACTATAGAACCACTACTATAGAAAATTTACTATGGATTAAATTTTCAGGTTGTGGTTTCTTCAGTTGAAAAATAAAGTATAAATTCAGATCCAAACCCAGGTAGACCTCATGGGATCCAGAGGAAAGAGTACAGCACATCCTTAATTTTTTGCCTCTACTGAGTGTTATTATTTCTTTTTCCTGATACACCACATATAGTTCTTGAGCCCTTGCTTTGTGCAGGGTGATCAGAGGCCCAGTGTCTGTTCTGAGCATGCACAGGCTTAGTTAATCTTCCCCCTCATCTGCTGATACTGCAGCCCAAATATATCCCCAGACGTGTCTTGGGTATGCAACAGCTATAGTGCCGGCTTATCTCCCCAGACTCACATTCTCGTTTCTTCTGAACTGAGGAATTCATTTACTTTGTTCTAGTTTTATTATTAATTTATAAAGGTCCTTTAAAAATACCATGGCTAACATTTTTAGATTTTTGTAACCAGTGTGTTTTAGGATTTCTCCCTTCAGTCCTGTGGCTCTGTCTCTTCTGTACCTTCAGTCGTAGCTCTATTCACCTCTACAGATCCCAGTCAGTCTCAGCTCCTGCAACAGGGAGCCCCTCTGCGGCTCAGCATGGGGCAGGCTGTAATGTCTGGAGTTAAGCAATGACCTTTACAATTCTTTGGTTTAAGAGTTTACTATACTGCAATGTTATAGCAGCCAACACTGTGGGAGAACAAGGGAGATAGTTGCTTTCTCTCCCCAGGTTACAAGATATGCTTTTTACTTTGTTGCAACTCCCCTGTGTGTAGCTGAGCCACTGCTTCATCAGAATTTAGTCTGGTGAGGTGTGTACCACGTGCATCCAAATGTTGCAAAATACGTATTTTATTACTCCAGGCTATTCTGAAGCTTATCTTTTTTTTGTCCTCTTCTTTTTTCTTACCATTAGAAGAAGATTCCACAGAGTTGTGGGTGTTTAGTAACATTTTGGATAAGCAAGCACTTCTACTGGTAACTACTGGTTATCACATCATTTCTGTCTTGGGTCTAGCTTGTTGAGATGATTAGTATGAAGCTAATACTGACCAGAAGCTCATCACAATTGATCTGGCTACTTATCACAGTAATGAAAGAAGCCAGTTGACTAGAAAATTGGCCACAGGTGCCTCTGAACACACGTCTCACTGTTCTATGTCTTGGTTGTCTGAGACTTGTCTTCAGCAGATGTTCAAGGCGAAGCCAGAATCTTTAGAAATACTTGTAAGAAAAGCAAAGAAATGTTACTTTAGTCTAGCCATGAACACTATGTCAGAAGACTGAACTGTGATTTATTTACTGAGTTCCTCAAAAGATCGTTGGAGGAGAGCATGTAGAGGCCGTGGCCACTGGCTGACCTTTGAGCTGATCCAGGCAGCTGGAAGCTGCTCGTCTCCTACAGCCTGTCCATGCATTCTTCACACCCCACTCATACACTCGGAGCTGTTTTGAGGACATAGTCTCGAGGCAGCAATGTGTTGCTGAGACCGTCTGGACAATATACTTGACTGAACCCAGTTAAGGCCCCTATTTAAACTTTTAAGATTCTGGTAGGCATGGGCAGAGATCTGCAGGTCTCATGACCACCCACGACAAGCCTCGCAAGTTCCCTTGCTTCTTAAACCTGTTACCTGTCACTCTGCAGTGGTCTGCCTCTTTCTTTGGTTTCTCCTTGTCCTCTTTGTATGGGATCTAGCTTCGTATTTCACCGAGGAAGCTCCCAAGGTGTCAAAACAATAAAAATCAATTCCAGTTTTCCTGATCAAAGGTAGTAAAAAATGTTACAACTTTGAAAACTATAGAGAGAGGTAGCAGATAAAAGATAGCAGAAATCGTAAGGATTTCTTATGTTAGGGGAATTTTAATTTTTGTCACTTCATTTTAACTTTCATTTGGTTCTTTTCAAATCTGTCTTACCCTTTTTTCACGTTTTATTATTTTACTTCTATAATGATTTGAGAATTCTTATGTTTGGCACATATTTGATATCTCAATATTTTAAGTTTTGAGGTGAATTGATTCTGCTATTTTTGCTGACTCATTTATGGTAGATTGTTAATACATTTATTCTGTAATTGGAAATTCGAGCCCATTTTACAGGGTATTTTTCCTGTAGAAATCCTGTGCAGTGTGAATTGAGGCTATTTCCCCATGGGATAGTTTTTAGTTTCTTTATGTCAGTCATCTGAGAATTCTTACTGGTCTAG
The DNA here is from genome assembly GCA_004026765.1 of Micronycteris hirsuta. Taxonomy (NCBI): domain Eukaryota; kingdom Metazoa; phylum Chordata; class Mammalia; order Chiroptera; family Phyllostomidae; genus Micronycteris; species Micronycteris hirsuta. The sequence continues at coordinate 47,042 of PVJI01004061.1, forward strand.
GCCCCATTTTTGGCTAATTCCATGGACTCCCCTGCTGCATTCTGCGGGATGGCCCTGCTGAAGTGAGGCAGGAACTCATGGGTCTGAAAGGGACAGGAGCGGCTGGACTGAGGGGATATGGGGTCACGAACCAAATGGAGGCCAGCGAGCCCAGCGCGTCTTTGACGATCCGCTAGCACTTGCACATTGCCTGTGGAGGTGCCCGGTGCGGCCCTGGCTGTGGCTGCGTTGCCGTATTTCATAAATGTTTGGAGAAGATACTTTGAAGCTATGTAAATATCTTATTTCTCCTTAAAGTTGCATGCATTGTTTTTAGCATTTACCTGTGGATCTTGTCTGCATCATTTATCTATCCAGCAACCATTTTATTTCCCTAATTTCTTCTACATTCTTGCAATTTTTCTGATTTGCCCCTTTCCTTCGTTTATTTGTGTGATCATTCATTAATGTCAATATACACTTGTATCTACTTATTTCATTTCTGCTTCTGGATCATCTTGTAATTGTGACACACAGGTTTCAGTCCCATCACATATAAAAATAACTTGAGATGCAGAGCATTTTCATGTCTGACCCCGGATCGCACAGTCACCTGGCTACAGAACAGGGTCTGTAGTCATTTTCTCACTCTTAGCTCTACTCTGCGTCTGGTTTTACCTGACACGCAACTTGATGCATAGCATGAGTTTAATAGCTACTTGGTGAACCAGCAAATGAACAAATGAAAGAAGCAGTGAACTTCAACATTGACTTGATAATGAGAGTTGAACCTCCGTAGTCGTATTCTGAGAACACAGAGAAGTGGAAAATGCATAATAGGGAGATGTGAATACCACCCCACAAAGGAACCTCATTCAACAGTTAAAAAGGTTTCATCCAGTTCACAATGTGATTTTGTAGCTTTGCTATTTGTCCAAGAGTTCAAAATTTATCATAGTTTTCTTTAGCCTAGTATTTTGGGAAAGAACGAAAATATAATCCCTATAAAAGGAAACCCAGTGGCTGGTTTTTCTGATAATTCACTGTGATCCCAATGTGTTGTCAACAATGCTTCAGGAATCTATTAGCGTCCCAAAGGTGGAAGTCATGTCAAATTTGCATGGTGGGCACTCAATTAATGTTCTGAATGTGTATGTTGCTTTTGGTGGTTTCTCATGTGGGAAAATCACATTGCCAAAGTTCCCTAATTGAACTGCCACAGATTTAGTTTTCTGAGTTATGTGCAGGAGATGGGGCTTGAACAGGATTAAGAAGGATGCTGATAGCAGATGAAAAGGGTTTTTGTGAAAATATTAAACATGGATCCTTTTATAGTTTTAGTCATGTCAGCTGGTAATAAGACTTCTTCTTTTAATAGAACCCCTTGCTAACCGTAAGCAGAAGCCTGCAACTTTCACTATGCCTACATTTGTCTTCTCAGTCCTGAAAGGCCCTTTTGGATGATCCAAAGATGACAGGAGAGCGTTTAACCATGTGCTATGAGATTATGTAACAAATAATTCCCTCTTCCCAGCCCAGATGAAAGTAATCTCATCAACCACACTATACCTAAAATCAAATAGTTCTGAGTTCTGGGGCCTAATATTTGTAATGCTTCACTTCTAATGACTAATTTCTGTTTTGTTTTGTTTTTTTTCAGTTATCTTTACATACAAGGGAGGGCCCCCCAAAACCTGGAATTTATTTATAAAAAGGTGTGTATTTATTCTTACATGTTTAAACATCAGCCACCTTCAAAGTATACTCTATCTGATGCAATGCACCTATTGAACCAGTCTTTCCTCTGCTCAAAATAGTTTCTGAACTCATTAATTTTGATGCCTTTTAGTGCTTCTGCTGTTTTTTGTTTCACCTCTTCCACATCAGGAAAACAATTCCCTTTGAGGATTTTTTTCATCTGGGGAAATAATTTAAAAAAAACGTCTCTCAGGGTGAGATTGGGTGAATACAGTGGGTGGGGCATGGGGGTCATGCTGTTTTCAGGCAAAAACTACTGAACACTCATTGGGGTGTGGGCAGGTGCGCTCATGAATCACCCGTCATGAAATGGGCAAACGCATTGAAAGAGTCTTCAAAAATATTCACTGAAGCCAAATGCAGCCTCTCACAACACCACCAGCTGGTACACTTATACAGAGGAGTTCTTAGAACACTCACCTAGTGGGAAAGCCTGTACTACAAGGGGCCTGCCCTCCGGAAGATAATTCCATTTTTTGGCCCCGCACTCCCATATGTAACAGAAACTGAACACAAACTGGCTTACACTAAGGTGGGGGAGCTTTTTGTCCAATTTAACTGAATGGTTCATAGAGTCAAGAGCATAGCTCAGGAACATGGGCAGCTCTGGGACCATCAAGAACAAACAAGGAATTGGCACTGATGTGTCTTTTCCTTGCACATCCATCTCTCACTTCTATTTGTCTCTGATTTCACCCTCTTCTGCTATAGGCAACGATTTCCTCTAAGGCAGGAAAGAAAAACCTCAGCTTACACTTCCTAGTTCATGAACTCCGAGGCTGGGCTTCCGTCTCTGTCCAGATCAGCCAGGCATTATGGATACTATGAGAAAAGATATGGAAATTGCTGGTCTTGGGCACATGTCCATCTCAATGGCCATGAAGCTGGATGTTATGGTAGGAAACCCTGTCAGCATCACAGAATCCAGCGGGGAAGGAGCTGTCTCCCCAGCAGACAGAGCAAGGCTTTCCTAAGTGGTGTTGGTAAATCACCTGAAGCCACACAGAGCTACCGGTGTCCTGCTGACATAAAATGCAAAAAAAAAAAAAAAAAAAATTTGTTTTCTTTCCCGTCCCCAGAATGATTTAATTTCTCCTAAGTTTCCCAGGCTGAGCTTCATCATGTGGGTTGAGGCCAGCTTCCAGTCCTATGACCATTATTGTTCAGCTGTGGTTTCAAACAGAAAGTTAGTTTTTCCCAGAATTGGTAGCTCAGCTGTTTCATGTCATAATGGGGTGGGAAAGTGGCAGGAAGGCTGTCAAACCTGATGCAAATGATGTTTTATAAAAAGTGGTTTAAATTGGCTGGAGCTGTTTTTAGACTGATCAGTTAAAAAATATGTAGGGCATCCTTCTGCCTTGCAGAAACACAGCTCTCAAGAATTGAATTTTTTTCATCATATACTTTGGGAGAGGTTTGTAGGTGGGCACAGGCTTCTCATAAAAAGTAGATGAGGGTTTGTTAATGTGGGGATATGTAAATTGGGTTCAGACTGCCCTCAATTATTAGAAAGGGACTTATGTGCTAAGTGGAGAGAAGGGAAAGATACAGGGTCTGGCACAAATAACGCCCTCTATTTTATTATGAAATCTTTTAGTATAAAATCATAAGCATGCAATTCTGCAACATATCACACTGAAGCACACCATATGACATTTTAGGTGACATGTTTAAATTAAAACTATAAATTATTACACCCATATTATTACCCTACAAACCACACTCAAGCAGGTGTTACTTCTGTGGACCCTGTATGTTGGAATGGGTAAACTTGCAAGCCATGGAGAAAAACCTTGTTCTTGGCTTCCCCTGTGCTATTGGAAGAGTATCAGGAATTCTGCCTTGAGACCCGAGAGGCAGGGTTCCTTTAGCTCTTTGGGATTATAGGTACTCTCATTTTCATCAGAACCTCTAGAAGAGGCAAGTGGTATTTTGACCCTTCTTCAAAACAAAAGGATTTCAGGAGTAGCAGGCAGCAACTGAAAAAAGTTAAGTTTTTGAGTCCTGCGAAGACTATTTCTCTTGAGATTAGACATGCTAGAAACTCAAAATTCCACTGAAGAACTTTAGAGTTTGCAATTTATATTAATATCTGGGCTGCCCAATGACTTTCTTCTCTTCCTTTCTACTCAAATCCTACTCAAGGCTATTTTTCTGGCTCAGACCAGTTTAGATGGAGCAAGGGTGCCTACATCCCAAGAGCTGGCCCTGCTTGAGAGATGTGCTACCGGACAGAATAGGGTTGCTGACGCTCTTCTCTTGTTAAATTGTGGAGTTAGGTTTTTCAGAGTCTATGTGGATATAATCCAGATGAAATGAAAAATATTGAACATACTTAAACACATTTGGTTCAATATAGAGCAGATTTTGGAAATATCTGTGAAAATGATGAATATGTGAATGGTTACAAAATTTCTCTCCTCCAGCTGGCTGTCAAGAATTCTGAGTGAGTTTATTCAGTATCCTTCTGCTTCCTCCCTGAATTCATCCTATGACTCGGGGTTTACAACCTGGGAGAGGGGGTGAAAACAAGCAGGTGTGGAGGGGTGGCCTCTGGCGGTTTTGAGGAGAGATCTGAGAGCAGGCACAATGTGTGCAATTCATGCACTGGCGAAAGAACGATTTTAAGTAGTGTTGCTGTTCACTACATAGTCTTTTCCATGGTATTAGGTGTTAGAAAAAATTGGAGCTGAATTATTTTATATTATTTTCGTTGCATGGTCCATGTTCTTTGACTGCAATACCATCCTGGTGCCAGGCCATGCGGATCACAGCATCATAAGCATGATATTTGGTTCAGCCAGTTGGCCAATCCCTGTGCATTGTTGGTGTCTGCTCTGAGCCTTCTGTAAGACAAACGTAAGCTGTGGTTTGAGCCCTGGAGAAGCCTACTTAGGAAGACAAAAGATTGGAAACCTGTTTAGAGGTGCTGGTTATTCGCTGTATTGGTTGTTCACTGTGGTGGTGACCGTGAGTGCACCAGCAGAGAGCCGCAGTCACACAGGAACTCCAATAGCTCTTGTTTCCTGCCGTCGGTCATCTTGTCTTTGGCTTCGCAGTGTGTTGAAATGCAGGCCTTGGCCTTTCAGGCCTTTCCGTGTATCGTATTCCAGCATTCTTGTTGGCTTTATTCAGGTCATTCTCCTCTCTTGACCTTGCACAACTTTCTCAATTCTGATTCTGGCCTTTGCTCAGACTGTCGCCCTCACTTGGGGACATCCTCTTATCTTCCTTTTATCTATTTACAGTCTATCCATGCTTCAAGAAACATGCAAAGCTCTAGTAATCTGTTAAACTTTTTCAGTTTTCAAGTTTACCAGGATCTTTCTATGTTCACTTACTGCTTTGTCAAGTATTACTTATTTTATGCAGCTTAGTAATTAGAATCATAAGATGGGAGAGTTGGAGGAGCACTTACAGAACGTAAGAGGTTTTCTCATGATGTAACTGAGATTCAGATGATACAACGGAGGTTTTGAGGAGAGATCTGAGAGCAGGCACAATGTGACACATTGACACATTGTTGCTGACTTTAAATCACCCACTGGGAATGTACAGTAACGTGTTCATACACTAGAATTGCTGTATAAGAAGCAGTTATTCTTATAGTGGCAGAGCCATGTCTAGGAGCCAAGTTTTCTGACTCTTCCTGCTCTGTCCATTATATCATGCTGCCTCGATTGAATTGTTATCCTTCTGCATAAGCCTGGTCTTTCCAGTTTGAGGTGGAAGAACAAAGTTGGATGGTAGCATCGTGCGGCACACATCATGCACCAACCACATTTGTTGCAAATACTCTGTGAGATAATGGGTCACACTTATTTTGGCAAATGAGGACACTAAGCCTCAGAGAAGTTAAAAAATTTATCCAGGATCACACAGAAAGCAACAGAGGCAGTATTCAAATGTAGATCTGTGTAACTCAAAAGTTTGAATGTTTCCTTTCTCTTTCCTCTATACCATCCTCCTTAAGGCAGAGATGGATTCTTTTTTCTTTTATTTCCCTCAACATTCGTCTCGTCTTCGGCCACAGTAAATGATCAGTCACACTGTTTTACTTCATTGGTGGCTACGTTCTCTGGATCTCTATGAACCTTGTCTTTTTCAATGAGCAGTTTTCAAGGATGATCCGTCCCACAAATTCTATTTTCTAGTGGTTCACAATCATAAAAAATCATAGCTTAAAAAGAACTTCATATGTTATGGCTCTCTAGAGAAAGATCTGAGAATTTGGCTGGTGCTTTGAAATCTACAATTGAAAGTTACTCATAAAATATACAGAATAATTCATTTCATTTTCTAAAAATTATTCTACTGTTGTTCAAGTACAGTTGTCTGCCTTTACCCCCCACCACGCCCCCCGACCCCAGCCATCCCCACCTCCCTCCCCTGCTTCCACACCCGCCCCTTAGTCTTGTCCATGTGTTCTTTAGAGTTGTTCCTGCAAATCCTTCCCCCTTCCCTCCATTGGCCCCTCCAACCTCCCCTGTGGTCACTGTCAGTCATTTCATTTTTTTTTAATGGACAAATTCTGCATGATGATTGACAAGAACAAAATGGGGTCAGAGGCTGTCACATCAGCCCGCACTGATGTGAAGACTTGCTCCTTGCACCATCACAAGATTATAGATACCGGCAACAACTCTCCTGGACAGTTGATTGGTGACAGAGACCTGCGTACAGTGGGCTTTGTTCAGCTTAAGGGGCTCAGTGATTTCCAGTGCCAGTTTTGTCTTTCTCTCAGGGATCCTATTACTGTGCCTGCCATTTTTTTCTCTGGGTCTGCTCAGTCATTTCATAAGATGAGATGTCCCACATGATACCTTATGCTGAGGTAGCCCTAAAAAAGTATCAATGCTACTATTCTAGGGTAAATCTATTTCATTGGCTCATTAGAGGCATAATGCCTTTAGTACTAAAGAGTGAGTATAATTTAGAATTGTTGGTGATATGAGAGGCTGGCGAGAAGCTTGGTTTTTGCTGAGTATAGGTATTAAATGGGAGAAGGATGGAATATATACTTTTATTTTTTTCCAGCCTACCATAGTACCAATGGGCACTTATGTATTGAAAATGGGCCCTAATTTGTGATGAGGAGGCAGTGACTGTGAGCTAAGAGATAAAGATAAAAGGTCCATATTATGGGTCATTCATCAGTTGACCAAAGTCGTTTTGAATTATGCCCTTTACTCCTCTTACTCCCAGACCTTCCCCTTTGTATCCATTGGTACATATGTGACCCTGCCATTGACTTAGCAGCAGGCCCACAGTCACCCGGCACCCACCCAGCATCCCTTTATTTTCTTTTATGCCTTTCCTAGAAATGAATGGTGAATGATTTTAATTCCAAATGGTAATCTACAGATTCAAAAGTGACCCTCGGGCACACACTATACATAACAAGGTAGTCTTCATCCAGTCTTGCCTGTCACTACTTATGTTTTTCACCTAATGATGTGAGAGTCTATTTGCCAAACAATTGCAGTTTGGACTGTGAGTTTGAATAGTGTCACTGGAAGATGGGTTTATTCAGCCCCTGGGGATGGCATCTCTCGATGGCTCTCCTAATACCGCTGTGTTTATTCTTTTCACTGCCAAAATACTCATCCATTCATCTAACCTGTCAACTTTTCCAATAACCTGTCTTATAAAATAGCAACCATTGTCTGTCTGTGTCCCTGAGGATATAAAGTAAAAAAAAAAACCAAAAAAAAAAAACCAAGTTTTCTCTCTCTGCAGCATACACTGCTGAGAGAGAAGTTTTTGGCCAGACTGCATCTCCACCTAAAGTGGTGTTCCAGGACATTGTTATAGGACAAGGGGGCAGGCCGATGCCAGTGCCTTGCCCTCCTGTGGGTTGCAGGGTTTGTCTCCTTGACATCCATCACAAACCACTTATTCGTGCTCACTGTGTTCTCTGCAGTGTCTTGGATGCTGCAGGGCTCTGGAGCAATTTAAAACATATTCTTTCCCGAAGGGAGTTTACAATCTAATCCATTCATTGAAGACTATGTGTGAATTACCTATTAATACAACTTACTGGGTCAGGTACTAAATGAATAAGATGTGGGCTGCATCCTTTAGGGGCCACTATACCATAAGATTAGTTTTACAGAAAACACACTGTTCCTGAACAGTAATGGCAGTCTACTGGGTGCCACCCAGTAGGCAAACTCTGGAGGCAGAGATTTGGCGAAAAACCAAAGGGGTCATTTATTCAAAAGCTACTCAATTTTGGAAGAATGGTAGGCATCTGCCTTAGAGTTCATTCCCTCTGAAACACTCAAAGAAAAATAAGCCCGCCACCCTTTGCCTGGGTAGTTCAACGCTGCCCCTGGAGTTCCTTCTCCCCTTTAAAATACCATTCTCTGGGCAACACAGGCAGCTGCAGCACATCATCCGGGTGGCTTAGCTCCTTCCTGGTCACAGTCCGGCTTCAGGCATCTTTTTGGATTCTGTGTGCACTTGGTCTGCACAACCATGCCACCTCTGCCACTTCCTGTGCCTGGGCCCCCTAGGCTGCTGCCAGGCTGTGTGGTCTCTAGGGCCTGTGCACCTGTGAATGCTGTGGGTCCCCAAACGGGGGAGGGAGGGGAAGGAGAAGCAGGAGTGCCCTTTGTTTAAATTTCCCCAGCCCAAAGCTCCATGCACTCTGGGCGCGCCAATTTTTCTAGCCAATCTTATAGGTTACACTGACAAGTCCTCACCTTCCCCTTGCCTCTGTGTTAATCTTTAGGTACATGTGCCTCTGTGACCTCTTGTTTCCTTTTCAATCAGGAACGGGAAGGAGGTAGCAGGGTTTTCTCTATGACACTCACTCTTGCAAGCTGCCTGCTGTATCACTGCCCAGGGCGCAATGCGGCCTGCCACGCTGGCTTGTTTACTCTGCACTCAGGGAGCTGAGCAAAGCCTCTCCTGCGCTGCCTCAGCGGTTTCCTGTGGCCCCTCCCTCACTCTGGGCACCACACCAGTATCAACACCCCAATGTCCTACGCAATAAATGGCATAAGAGTATTTTATAAATGTGTATAGGCAAGGATTATGACAGTTTTTCAGGTAGGACAAGTGTTTTCTGTACACTGTCAAACTCATTTACTTTCATTTCTTTTCCTACTCTCACTTTTTCTCCTCCTTTTGTCTGCTTCAAACAATGTCATTCTAGCCAACCAAACTAAAAATATTGATTTCTGTTTCCTCCCCACTCTTTCACCTCCTCCTCCCTGGCCAGGTTTTGCCAAGCCTGTATGATCTGTGTCTCACAACACACACCCTTCCTCTCCTCCCCGCTTCCCACCCTCTCCTCCAGGTGCATTCCATTTACATTTGTGATTTTGGTCCTTACAGTAATTTCCTGGTGATCGATCTGTATATAGCTGCTGCTTCATCTAATTCATCCCCTGCATTGCTGTCAGAGTTACAATTCTGATTTTATTTAATAAATTTATTTCTTTAAGTGTTCATAGGAAAAGTGTTCAACTGTGGAAGCATGGCATATGGGGACATACACCAAGGTTAGCAAATATTTCTCCTGTAAAACTTGGGAGATATTTTAGGCTTTGTGGGCCATGGAGTGTCTGTCACAACTACTCAGCTTTGCCATTGTAGTGCCAAAGCGGCCATTGGTAATACATCAACAAACAGGTATTTCTGTGTAGCAATTGAACCTTATTATGGATGCTGATATTTGAATTTCATATAATTTTCATGTAATAGCATCCTTCATAAGAAGAATACATAGAATAGTATTTCCCTCTCTCTCTCTCTTTTTCAACTAGTTAAAATGGGAAAACCATTTTATATGGCTCATGGGCCATATAAAACAATGGCAGGCCAGATTTGGTCCATAGGCCAAACCCCGGTCTACAGAGTCTGATCCTTCCTTGCCTCCCTGATGCCTTATTACCTCCACTCCTTCATCTTCTCTCTGATCTTTTGTTTCTGCAACATTGGATGATCCATCTATTCCTGTACATACCATATACTTTCATGTGTGTAAGCCTGTGATTCTTAACCCGAACTGCCACTTGGGCAAGGGGTTCAATGCTGGGGCTGAGAGAATCTTCTCACCTCCTTGAAACTAGCCCATGGGGCCTCCACATTTCATCTTTAAGAAATCCATGTTCCTGTGAATATCTAAAATCAGCCTCCAAATTATCAAGAACAGTGAAAATCTGAGATTTTACCCTACCTGCTAGGTAACAAGTTAGTCTGTCATAGTGTCATGGATACTGGCAGAATTATTTTATTGTTATAGCAAGGAGCATGAATATCAACATATTTACAACAGTTTCTCTTGTCCCCAAGTCCCGTTAGGGTGATGCAGACAGACCCAGATGAATGCACACACTCACTGTGGTTTGCCTAACGGGGGAGCAGTAACCATGCCTGCCTTTGGCTCTGGGGAGAGACACTGTCTTTATCTTCTGGGCGGTACACTATTCAAACTTTCTTGAAATGGTAATCTGGAACAAAGGGCGCTCAGTGTCTCACTCTGAAGATGTTCAGAAATGTGATAGAGCCACAGAGGACTCTCTCTCATCAGAGGCCTTTGTGTGCTTATTACACGGGGACCTTTCTGTTAGTGGTTTTTCTAAGTACTGAAAAACTGCTCTTGATTTTACACTATTAAAATATTTGGTAACAATCAATTTTTCTTTCTCTTGTAAGTGACTAAGCATCTTTGTTTAAATCTCAAGGGATTTTTTTTTTTTCTCTTCAAAGTCCAATAGTTTTACTAGAATATTTCTTAATGCAGTTTGGAATGTCCCCAAGACCACCATAAGGTTCAATGACTCAATGAAAGAATTTAGAAAACTCGGAAAAGCCCTTATACTTACAGCTTTGGTTTATTACAGCAAAAGGATACCAATTAAAATCCAGAAAGTGTCAATGGAAGAACCATACAAACCTGTAAAAATTTTTATGATTTTATTTGGGCCAAAGTGATGACAATTGCCAGGAAGCAAAACCTCAACGGATTGAGAAAATGCTCTGGAAAATGGCAGTTTTGCACCTTATTTTATACATTACAATCAAAAGAGGAGGCATAAGGGGGCTGTATGATATCTATTGGTGATAGATTAGGAAGGCAGGAGAAAGAAAAGTTGGGAAACCTCTGGGATTGGATAAAAAGTAAAATGATAGATACATACTTCTTTTACATGAGTGGGTACAGGATAGTTAACAGCCAACAATGAACACAGTAACAACAATGTGGGGATGTGTGGTCTAGGCCGTGGTGCATGATTGTGCCCAAGGGGTTCAGAAAAAGGGAAGTTACCTTGACATTACAAAGGTATGTCAGCATAGGTTAAAAAAAAGACAGTAGACAGGCTTAATGAACAATTGATTTTTGTCAGGGAAGATTCTCACCTAGGACACGACTACCCACTATGAACTGCTTTTAGTTAAAAAGTTTTAATTTCAGACCATCCTACGTGATAACTTTAAGTCTCTGAGCTTGTAAGGCTTCCACACAGGCCTCCCCTGAGCTTGTTAAGTTTCGTATGTGATCCCTTTTTGTCCCCCCCAAAAAAGCAAAGTGGCACCTACGGAAGGTACAGAGGGACTGTGCTTGTGTCTCCTACCAATGACATGGGACAATACACGTGGAGTACTGCTAAGCAGGACAGCGTACCAGGTCCTTGGTGTCTAGGGTTTTCGTTGGAGATCCGTCACGTCAGCAAGGCTAACCTCTCACATGGGCTGATCGTATTTTCCATCTCCTTTAGAGGTCAAGCTGATAGCACAGGCCCAATGCACCCACCGCAAATCTTATTGTCATTATAGATGATCTGGCATGGCCAAAGGCTCCAGGAAAACAAAGACACACTTATTGGGTAGGATATTCCAAGGACTTACAGGTTACCTCCCAGGAGCTAAGAAAGGGCAAAACCTTTCTTCGGTCAAGATTAATCCTCTACTACATACTTGTTAATGAGTAGCTCTGTTTTTTTTTTTTTTTTTTTTTTTTTTTGCCCTATGCACACAGTGTTTCAATTAAATATGTAGATTTCATTTCATTTCAAGAAAATATTTTAAAATTATATATTTTTATAAATGTCCTGTTTTGTTGGCTTTCTTTTTAAGGGACTTCTATTGTACATGTATTATATTTTCTTAGCCTATATTATTTTTCTCTTGACTCCTTCTTGTCTGTTTTTAAAATTTCCATTTGATTTGAAATATTTTCCTTTCCACTTTCTTTATGTTCTAACCCATCACCCATTATATTTATTGGCCTCTAGTCCATCTAGTTTAACCTTCATGATACTGATAGACAGCCTGTCTGGTCCACAAGGAACAGGCTGAGGGTGGGGAGCAGGTGGGGCGCCCAGGGGAGATGGAGTTAGATCATGAGAATGAGACCTGAGAGGTGCTTGGGCACTGAGCCACACTCGTTGGGGAGGGAGGTCAGAGATTCAAGTACTAAGAGCATGGCGTGTAGCCAGTCAATGCCTTTGTGAGCCGTCTGGGGCCATGGCAAGGATATAGAGTTTCACAGCGCTCCTATGGAACTGTGAAGTTGTGTTGAACTGAACACGTGTCTTGCATACTCTCCACCCCTGGTGCAGAGGTCCTGCTCTTGGCTGCAGATGCTCCACCCCTCCTGCTGAGGCCACCTTTGGCGCTGTCTGAGAGGCTGTGCAGGGTTTCCAGGGTCCCTTTAATTAGGCTTTTGGTTTGGTTACTCTCTCTGGTGGGTCCCAAGTGTGGGCAACTTGCTTTGCATGGGGACGAGAGCATGGGAGTCATGGAGTTGACAGAGTGCCATGGGAGTCCCCACCCCTGGCCATGATTACAGCAGGAGGAGGTTCTTATACTGAGCATGTGCAAGGTTAGCAAGAAAATTGCTGGAGGAGAAAAACCCTCCTACACCTTTCTGGTACCAGATTGAGGGTGGGGGTGGGGGAAGGCAGGCCATGCGAAGTTGAAGTTAAAGTGGAGACAGAGGAGGTGCTGGACCAAAGAGGCCTGTTAGTTGAGCCTGGGTGAAAAGGGATTGATTGGGAAGTGGACCCACCCAAAGTGCATAAGACTTTAGGAAGTTAATTGGTCATTCTGAGAAAGTGCTTGGTCTGTCTTACACCTGAAACTAATATAAACCCAGGGGCACCAAGAAACTCTCTGGCTCATTGCTCACTGCTTGGGACCTGCACTCGGTGCACTGGCCTGTTCTCGGTGCACTGGACTGCTAAGGTCACATGGCCCATGGTCTACAGGAGATAGTCTCTCTTTCTTGGTGACCTGGTACAGCATTTGCCTGTGCATTCACACACTCTCTGGCCCAGGAGCATTGGACCTTGTGGCCCTAGAAGCTGCATGGTCAATGGCGGCTCTGTCTCCACACACAGCCTCCAGTAGGGAGTCTGAAGCTGGACAACAGCTGGGTTGAAGCTAAGCTATCTGGATGACCAATTAGCAGCTGCCTTGGGCTCCAAATGATGGTACTTTTAAAATGAAGCAGGAACTCTGGGCACTGCCTTTTGTTTTGCTCTTGCTGAGAACAGCTGGGTTTTGTCTGGGTTTTGCAGAGCAGATGAGCTTTGACATGGGGAGTCCCCCATTCTCCCATATCGTTTAGTAATGGAATAAAAACCTCTTTCTTTTCTTACTAGCCTCTGCCTCTAGGATTTGTCTTTTGATGGTGGCAGATAGCCAAGGCGCATTTTGTTCAGTAACTTTCATTCCTGAAATAATTTTTAATTTCTAATTACTTCTAAGTTTTTTAAAATTATTCTTTTTCTAATAACCTTATGTCTAAATTTTTCTAATTCTCATATATGTAGTTTTTCAAAACATCTATAATTTTCTGTATATCTTTTAGCTCATTTTTGAGATATTGGACTATTTTTTCTGTATATCTTTTAGCTCATTTTTGAGATACTGGACTATTTATTGTTATATGGGCATGACTTTCTTGCATATGTTCATTTTATATAGAGATATTGTTCTTCTTTTTTTTTGTTGCCTTGTACTGATCTTGTTTAGGATTCATTCATGATCCTCTTTTGTTGCGTTTTAAATACAGTGAGTTTTCTGTACATTCATTGCGAGGGTGGCCAGGTTAAATGTTCCAGCTTCACAACGCTAGAGTCCTCTTGTCTGTTGTTTTTGAAACGTGGACTCTTGATTTCTAAGGTCTGTAGACTCTCTTTCTCTTATCATTTATGTAGACATTTTCTTTTTCACTGTTCTTCCTATTATACTTAATTTGGATTCTGTACTCAGCAATTTCTGCTCAGAATTTTTGTTTTTCTTCAAGGGTCTTCAGTTATACTTCTGAGTCCTTAGGCTACTGACCTCTCCAGCATCATTTGACTATATTGCTACTGTCCCGTGGGATTCACCCAAGATTTGGAGTTTGCAAAACTTTCTCCAGTTTAGACAGTATTCTTATATTACCTTGCTGACATTGCTAGGAAGTACCCATAGGTTATTTTAAGTGCCTATGAACTCAGATGTCAGGAGCTTTTTTTTTTTTTTTCTTTCTCTTTATTTACCCTGTACAGTTGCTATTATATGAGCCCTCTCATTAGTAATTAGGACTCACTTGTATTTGGGGGTTCCTGGTGATATCTTCTTACCTCATCTTGTGGTAGAAGTGGTCTGTAGATTTTCAGTTTTCTAGTTCATTTGTACGTTTCCGTGGGGGGTTTGAGGAGAACGAGTGCGTGTGATACTGTTGTGGCCTTCCTCCAAGAGTCCTGTCATTTCCTTCTTTCCCTGCTTTAATCTGATGTCATATGACCATTCATAATTTTTTATTCTCTCATATTTGTAGTCAACCTCAAGACCTTGCTTGGAACAAATCTTATTTACCTTTTTTCTGTTTTCTAGTTTCTCACCCAGACATCTCTCCGAAAATGTGGACATTTTTAAAGTACTATAATATATCATACTTGATAAGATCTCAATTCACTGAAATTCAACACTTTATGTTATTATTCATATTGTACTTAAGCCTTCTCTTTTAAAAATGAATCGAGTAGTCTCCTATCATGTATTTTACTGCCTTTCAATGAAGGCTAAAATGTAGTCTAATGGCAGTGACAGAAAAAATGGCAAGTTACTTTATGGTATATATTAGTCTTTAGCTATTTGTTAAGCTAATGAATGCCTATGTCACCTTCAAAAGAAAGTTGATGCTGAGGAACATCATGTTTTCTGGCTGGTTGTCCAGCTGTTACAACCCATCTTGTATGTAGAAGCATGTAGATCCTGTCAAGCTTCATCGGTATCTTGAAGATGAAAGTACTTACTTAATACTTACATCATAAAGGCCCCTTTGAAAATACAAGGTGATGTAATATGATGGTTTTATATTATAAAAATATCTGAAAATATGTATATCCAGGGGATCAGATTACCCATTCTGAATCAGATGAGACTTCACTAGAAGTATGACCTGGTTGAATATTGCATTCGTTTTCTGTGCTACTGCAGTCAGTTGGTCAGAAGTCTGGGTGGGTATGATAGATCTCCTGATGAGGTCCAACAAGGCCAAACTCAAGCCGTTGGCAGGTCTACATTCTCACTGTGGCTCTGAGGAAGAATTTACTTCCAAGCTCATTCAGATTGTTTTCTGAATTTAGTTTCTTGCAATTATAGAATTGATATTCCTATGTCTTTCCCAGTTGTTCGCCAGGAACTGGTATTTACTCAGAGAGGCTGCCTGAATTCCTTTTCATGCTTTCCAAGGAGCCCACACGTGGCAGACGGAGTCCTTTCATATTTCTAATGCCTCAACTTTCCCTTTTGCCGCTTCTATTTTTCTTCCAGCAAGGGAAAGTTCTCTTATGAATTTTTAAGGGCTCATATGATTAGATATGGCCACCTAGATAATCCAGAAAAATTATCCTACTTTAAGGTTAGTAATCTTAATTACGTTTGCAAAGTTCCCCTTGCCATCTAATAGATTATATTCACAGATTCCGGCAATTAGGGTATGGATATCTTTGGAGTACCGTTATACTTATTAAAAATATTGTTACTATTTTATTTCTTGGTGCCTGGTAAATATATTAGGTTAATAGGAATAATTAAACAACATGAAAATACCTCTTCTATTTATTGTGGAATGAGGATCTCTACATTACCTCCTTCATAACTCTCATGAACTCTCCATGCCAGACTTTTTTCTCTCACACTGAAGAGATTGTTAGGAGTTGCAACTACAGGTAACAGGGTAGATTTATAGAAGCCTTTGGTGGGCCATTGTGGACCACAGAGGCCAGAGACAACTCTAGAAATGTAGTTTCCTTACAAAACTTCTTTCATCTCAATTATCGCAAGGATGGCATAAGAGAATCCTCTGGCAAATGCCCTTAATATTTACTAGGCTATTTGATTAGCTTTACAAACATATCAAATTTGACATTCACAAAAACTCTGTGAGGTAGATATTATTTCCCCCAGAATATAGATGAGGAGACATTAAAGGGGTTCAGTGATATTCCCAAGGCTCATCAGTGCCGGTGCTAAGATTTTAAAAAGCCAGGTGCAAAGCCTGTGCTGTTTAGGAAAAAAAAAAATGTTTAAGTTTATATATGAAGACATTTTATTTTTTTTTTAGAAAGTACATGTTACATTTATTTTTATTTTTTTAAAGATTTTTTTTGTACGTTATTTTTAGAGAGAGAGGAAGGGAGGGAGAAAGAGAACGAGAGAAATATCAATGTGTGGTTGCCTCTCACATGACCCCAATGGGGACCTGGCCCGCAACCCAGGCATATGCTCTGACTGGGAATTGAACTGGCAACCCTTTGGTTCTCAGGCCAGCACTCAATCCACTGAGCCACACCAGCAGGCTATATATGAAGATATTTTAGAGTTATTATACAAGGCTTGTTACCAAATATTGCATTCTTTTCCTCATATCACTCCCATTTTCATTTCTGAAAGACAACTGCCTCCAATTATTTTATCACTTTGGTCACCTCCATAGCTCTATACAGCATGTGTCTACTACTGTTCCTTGACTTTCCAGATTTATTATGTATATCTTGATTCTCCCTTTGGAAGATGAAGAAGATTAACTCTCTCATCTGCCTTACCTCACTCCTTTTTAAAAATTTCCCATTTTTTAAATCTTGTCACTCTGCACACCTTTTGGGGTAACTTCTTTAACTTTTTCTTCTATCTTCTCTATTGAAAATTTTAATATATGCTACCATAGTTTTAATTTATAGCAGTTTTTTTCACCTCATGGTTGCTGACACTGGGATTTTGTACCAGCAAAATCCTTGGGGGACCGTACCCTGATTGCATGAATCAATCTTACCCAGAGACACACTTGGAGATAAGAATCCGGCTGCCACGGGTCTTTCCCTCCACCTCCATCTTGGAAAAGACCTCGTGGGTAGCTTAGCCAGGGTTTTTATTAAAGTTTTAGGACACATTTACATTGGATTGATTATTCATGGGATTATGCAGAACAGGGGTAGGTTTACTCATTAATAGAGCATTAGGATGAAAATTCAGGTCCGGTGGCAGACAGGACCAGGGTATATATTAAACAGGATTCAGTAAGCCAGAATTTCTTAAGATATATTTTTGCCAAATTCCCATTAGAGAATTCCTATTCCACAGACATGATCCACACTTGTCCACACGGGAATCACGCGGAGCTGCTCTCAAAACGCATAAATTCTGGAACATGCATGTTTACACGCATGTGGAAAGAGCTGCCACAGTTGCTTTTGCTTAGCATAGTGTTCTCAGTTCTCTGAGGATATGTATGATGTATTTATATTTTATTATTTCCCCTCCAACCTAAGTTGCTTTTCTCTGCTTTGGTTTTTGCTCTTGAAGTTTAAGGGAATAACCGATGTTGTAGGTTAGTCCTTTTCTTTAGAGCCGGTCAGATTTCTAAGAGTAATTGCATCCTTAGGACTTCGTGATGAAGGAGAGCTCCCGGTTGTTGTTTGTAGTGCGTGGTATCAAAATTCTACATGTAGGCTTTTATATTTTTCTCTCTTTTCTTGGTATCGCATTCCTATTCTTACCAGTGCTTTTTGCCCTCCAAATCAGATACACTCTGTTTTTTATTTTTCCTTTGGAGAACAAATCCTTAGTCTTCTGATGGGGTGGAAACCTTCATTAAATCAGAGAGTGTGGCTCTGTAACACACTTTGAACCAATTCTCTCATTTGGAGCCCCATACACATCTGTGCTCCCAGCGGTGACAGGTGATGCCCCTTTGTAAGCCTTGGGGAGTGGTATGCAGGATGATCCAAGTTGCTTCTCAGCATTCTCTCTTTCATTTAAGAGTCATCTTTTTGGGTTTGCTCTTGTGTATCTGCTTGCCAGGTTTCCCAGTGTTGCCTCTTCTTCTTGGGTTTGTGAGATTATATCTCTTAAATGTTGCTTTTCTATCATCCTAGTAGGTCTTGAAAGGGAGCAAAGGTAAACACTTGTGCTCACTCTGCCGTCTGCCATTTTTCACTGGCACCTGAACCAATTGTTATTGATCCAGGTGTTGTCCTTCCAGGCCCCACTCAGTCGACATTGGAAGTTTGAATTGTTAATTCAGATGAACAAATAAGAATCTAGGGTAAGAGCAATATGAAAGGCTCTTACTTCCCCAGGGCCTCGTAGAATACACTGGTGTTGAGGACCAATTTTCAGACACAACTGTCGTCACCCACACTTCCTCAACATCAGCCTTCAGAAACAGCTGTTATGGTGCCACTTACCTGGTCTTAACAAAGGCTCATGCTGGGAGTGTGGAAATTGCAGCTGAGTGTTAGATGGGCTCTTTAAGGAACAGGTCCAGAGACAGGACTTTCTAATTGTATCTCTTCAAGAAGAAAGAAATCCAATTACCTATATAAACCCAAGTGTTAAAGCAAGACATCCAGGTTTTTCTCTCCCCAGTGATCATTGCCATTGACAAGTTTGAAGGGATTCTGAAGGCAGGTAAAAATAAATCTACTACAATAATAGGTGGCAGTCGGTGGCATGATGAGAAAATCCTCTTGAGTCTGTACTTCTGCTTGAGCTGACCAGTGACTTGATAACCACTTACTAAACACTAGCTTCAGGCCAGGCAGGGTGTGAGGCTCATAGCACTGGAACTAAAAAGAGATGTTCCACCGCGGTGCTCGGAACATCTTTGCCCTCAGTAAGTATCAGAGTGAAAATACGGGTCTTGCTGTCAAGAAATGTGCTCTCTAGATAGGGGGGTAAAGGCAACATGGGAAAGTATGGAAGAGAAACAAAGCTTTTGATTGGTTTGAAAGCTAGAATAGTGATCAGGTGAAAATTAATTAGTAACCTAACTCTCTTCCCGTGTGTGCCTGAGAAACACTTAACCGAATTGAGGAGACAGTAATTGCATGATAAAATCCAATGTAAACTAGTGAAGACATTGAATATTGTGTGGGGTGCCTAGAGATGTAAGGGTTGCATATTTAGGATCCAAAATAATTCTGTGAAGGAATAAGGGCAAGGGGAAATATTTGCTTTCTAAAGCACTCATATCTAACTGACGCATTTTTACTTCTGTTTCTCAATGAAATGAGAATATAAATTTGCACATTCCAGCCTAGTAAATATCGTATATAAGGAATTTTTGAATAAACTGTTTTGACTAGATTATCTAACTTGTTCAGTCAAAAACCCCTCTTACCACAGGTTTGAGTGATATTTTAAAATCCAGAATCCCTCAGTTTCAAATGTGATGAAATTGATATATTCATCCCGTTATCTTGTTATCATATGAATACAGTGATAATCTGGGGCTTAATTTGTAAAAATAATGTAAAACACTGAAGGAATTTTACCAAGTTTCCTGTTATGAAAACTTTAGTCTTGAAAAATATATGCAGTCACTCAAGGGGAATATTTAAACTGTTTGAATCTGTGTGGCAGATACTGTGTCTTGGCACTTAGCCGTATACCCACTTTCATGCTGGTTATACGTTTCCCTGGACTGTTGGGCTGATGAGAGGTCTGTGCATAGGGATCTTCGTGGAATATTAGAAGCCAGGAGGGCCGTAGGAGCCATTCTGCTTCGGCTGCCCCTTAGGCAGAAGAACCAGCAGTGCTAGCTAGCAGTGCGGGCGTGGCTGTTGTTCAGTGCCCTCCGTGGCACTAGAAGCCAGGGGTCATTCCTTAGGTTCTCGCCATGGTACCAGCAGCTTCTTGATCTCTGGTCAATATCACCTTCCCTGTTTTGCTCCCGAGAAACTTCCAACCCTTAGTTTCTAATCCCTTGCATCCAATCTCTCTCCCCATAGGCTGTGTACAGTGGTTTCTGTGCACCTCCCAGGGCACTGGCTGCTAAAGAACAGAATTTTTTAAAAGTAAAATCAGGATTTTTTTTATGCCTTTTGGTAAAATATTCTATAATTTCTGGATCTTGCCTGATGTTCTGGTTTCCCTACCTCTTGGCTTCCTGAGGAAATTGATTTAGTCTTATTTAAAGGTCGTATAAGTGTATAGATATTATTTTCATGTTATCAAAGTCTTTAATCTTATTTGACATTATGTGAATATAGTACATGTTATCTACCTTTCCACTGTATGTTGTCTATTTAAATGTTCTTGAATTAGTTATCTATTGTAGCATAACAAATTATCCCAAGATTTAGTGGCTTAAAATAACTTTTATTAACTCATAGTTTCTGTAGGTCAGGAATCCGGTGTGGCTCAGCTAAGACAGATGTCTCAGGGTCTTTCTCAAGTCTCAGTCAAGGTAGTGGCAGGTGTTGTTGTTTCATTTGATGGCCCAAGTAGCAGAGGATCTGTTCCCACATGTGGTTGTGGGCCCGATTCAGTTCCTCATGGGCTGTTTAGCAGAAGGCCCAAACTCTCCGCTGGTTGTTCCCTGGAAGCTGCCCTCCGTTCCTTGCCCTGGTGTTTGTTTCTCAGCAAGGGAGCGCACAGCACGGTATGGTGGCTAGCTTTGTCACGGAAAACAGGAGAGAAGAGGGAGAGAGAGTGGGGTGGGGAGAGTCACAGACTCTCATAAACTAATATTAGAAGGGACATTCCAGTACGTCTTCCATGTTCCATTTGGCAGAAGCAAGATATATCCAGCCCCCACGCGAGGGCGGGATTACACAAGCACGTGAATACTAGGAAGTGGGGTTACTGGGAGCCATTTTAGAAAGTGCCAACCGTATAGACTTTCCTAAAGAAACAGTATATTTCTTGGTATCTGCTTCAATGCTTAGCCTAATATTGATGAAAGCTGGGCTTGGTAGTATGGACAGCCTAATTATTTAGTTTTAGTAACTATACATATAAACTTATACGCAGTAGCAATAAGCAGCCAAACAAATTAACCTCCTCCTTTTCCACCCTGGGATATACATTTATTTCTTGAGATTCCAATTAATATGTTATTAGCTTTTATTTTTATATTGTATAAAATCACCAAATGAGTCACCTTAGCTATTGCTAGTTTACCTGAAAGATTTTCTTTACTTACAAAGAGAACTTTAGGACCTGCACCCTGGAATCATCATGTAATGGCTAGAGAAATGCAGACTGCCTGACAAACCGATCCCCGTTTCCAGTGGGTGTGAAAATGTCTACTTTTAATGGGGTCTTTCAAAATTGCATCATGCTTGTACTTCAGTCTCTTCCCTAAGTCCTGATAAATAGCAAAGTGCTCTCTTTGGGTAGGGGCAGGTTTCCACTGTTAAAGATGTCCATATGGCAACCCAGCGCTATCTCTTACAAGTCCTGCCAATGCTTTTATCATTTTAGATCTGAAAAGGGCTTAAAGTGCCTCGTTAAATCCCTCTCTATAAAAGGTAAAAAAAAAAAAAAAATTCTTCAGTAAGTCAAAATGAGATGCCACTGTGTAAAGACACAGCAGTAACATTATTTTCCATGAAGGAAAGTATGGGCTATGCTGAACCATATTAATACATTTGAAGAAGAAATTTTTTATAAATCTGAGCTATCAGAGATATCAGCACACAAGTTTTAATGTGCACATAAAATATTTGGTGCAAGGATTTGCTTTGCTTTGCATGAAGGCGGAGACAGCGTTGCTCACGTGGTGAGATTTGGAGAGCAGTAGCAAAACGACGCCCTGGACAAACTACTTCCAGTTTGGCTATGATGCCTGCTAGTCTATTATTTAAGAGCCACTCCTATGGATGAATTTATTAACCCCTTTACAAATGCAAATGCCTTTGGAAAGGAAAACATGTAAGTAAGTAATTTTCAGAACCCAGTAATACTTAGTAAATAAATCAAATTCTTTCCTTTGGACTGTTGATAAATGGCAGGAGGTGCCGCAAAGGAAAATGAGGATCCCAGGGCAGTTAGGTCATTAGAAGAGCAGAGGGCACACTGGAGACGGATGAGAAAACCCCATGCATCAGGCATGTACTTATGTGCTAGATTCTGTGTAAAGTACGACTGATGTACTGTGTAATCCGATGTCCACATCTCCCTTGCAGGGCTAGAAGGGGCAGGGCTGGGATTCAGGCTCAGCTGTGTCTGATGCTAAAGACAATGCTCTTATCATCCCACTTTTTCTGAATAATTCCAAAAGTTTAGGTGGGAAGCCCCAGAGACAGAATTGGCAACTTATTTTCTTAAATATATGTATGGTGAAGTAGAGAATGAGAGAGCCGTCCTACAGAGAAATGAAGCCTGTTAGTACTATCTTTAGAGAGATCATGTTTGGATCAGTTTCTCTTTCCCAAGGAAATTGTTTGGCTATCTTAGAATTTCTGCCTTGCTTGCTCCAGGCCATTTGGCACAGTGGCTTAAGAGAACCTGCAGGGACTGCATTTGCTTGTGTGTCTTTTTCCTTTCCTGCATATGCTATACTTAACTGTAAACTCAGAGATGGAAGTAAATGATAATTGATGCTCGTATTAATAACCATGAAACATCAAGGATATGTCAAATTGTGTTCAGTGGCCTACATATAAGAAGACAAAAACATGCAGCCCGTATTTCCGGAAGGTTTTTAATATGTATATTTTTCTAAATGTTAGTGCCTAAAGCCATTAATGTCTACTCATTCCTTGACATATTAGTGAATTTTTTAAAATGTCTAAAAGGTGTTTGGCATGATTCTTGTCCTCAAGCATTTCCACTCTTGTTCATTCAGCAAATATTCATTAAGCACCCACTGGATGGGGGGCAGAGGTCTAGAGACTAGAGATAAAGCAGCGAACAGAATCACATAGAACAAAAAGACAAAAAGACACTTTAAAAAGGCTAGATGTACTATACAGACTCCCAGTACTGAAGGATTCCAGGGCGAAGGGAAACAGGGCAACGCTCAGTGTTTGGGGAACTTTGCACTTGGCCAAATAGAGGCAGATTTTAATTTCTTGAAGGGTTTAAACTTTAATTTAAAATAAAAAAAGATTTTATTTATTTTTAAAGAGAGGAAAAGGGAGGGAAAAAAAAGAGGCAGCAAAACACTGATGTGTGAGAGAGACATAGATCGTTTGCCTCTTGTACACATCCTAACCAGGGAGTGGCCTGCAACCCAGGTATGTGCCCTGCCTGAGAATCAAACCAGCGACCCTTTGCTTTGTGAGATGACACTCAAGGGCCAAACATTAATTTTAAAAATCTGACTGCTCTTAAATGTATTATCTGGTCCATATATCTTTCTCCCTAGGGATAGCAGCCTGCTACCATTCATTCATTCACTCATTCATTAATCCAACAAATACTTGAGTGCCTGCTATAGGCAGGGTAGTGGGTTGCGTCTTTTTAATATAATGATGAGCAAAAGGACAAACCCTGCCCATCATGGGAAAATGTATAGGTTGCAAAGTGCTAGACAGAAAAATAACAAGGTTTATTTGCAAAATACATATTGAAAGGCCTCTCTTAGGAGATGACATTCATGCCTGAAACCTGACATACAAGAAAGAGCCAGGCAAGCGAGGAAGTGAAAGAAGAATGTTGAGCATCAGGATCCTCAGCACTCAGCCTTCAGAGACCAAAGGTGAGGATGAGATTAGCATGTTTAAGAGCAGAAGCAAAGCCAATATGTCAGATGCACTGGAAATGGGGGTGGTCCTCACACGAGGAGAGAGCGGTGAGCAGGAATCGATTGTCAGTGCCTTGTAAGCCATGGTAGAGAGTTTGGGTTGTATTTTAAATGCAAAGGAAGTCACTGATTAACTTTAAGCAGGGGGTGAGCCAAATGATATTTATAAGTATCCAATTCATGTTGACAATTATCATTTTGGTTGCTTTGTAGATAATGGATTTGAGAAGGAAGAGAATGATGAAAGATTATTAGGAGGCTGGAGCGAAAGACATCACTTGGCAAAACTAAGGGATTACATAATGAGTCAGTACTTTTGCCTTACGTTTGGCTGAAATGCTTACTTTTCTTTAGGTTTAGAGAGCTGCATCAGCTCAATGGTGGCAAACGACTTCTCTCTGGAGAACCGCTCTGACTCAATAAACTTTCAAAGCCAGAGTCTAGTTTAAGCCACAACGGGGTGTTTTTTCCTACCTGTTCAATAGTCTCTTCTCATTTTCTTTTTTTGTTATTATTATTGTTTTCCCATTCTTCCTTGATTCCTTCAAACAGCATTTGTTTTTCTTTCCCATGCCACATCTACTCTCTCACGTTCCAGCTCGAGCAAGAGGCTTCTCACAGTGTCAGTCACTCTAGTCTAGTCAAAAGGCAAATACTGACCACAGTATAGGCTGTGTACAGAGCTAGAAAATAATAGTTCTTATATGATCAAGGCAATTATATTATATTTACCATTTAACAATATGCACAGTAAAATGACTAAGTGGTGGGAATTCTGGTAGCCAAGGGATGATGAAGTCAGTGGGTTTACTAGGAGGTCAGAGAATGAGGCAGTTGCTACAGTGTGGAGAAGAATTGGCCTTGAATCAGATTATAACAATAATGGTCCAATTTGAGAGCCTGTAAGTGGGGAAAATTCTGCCCTGCCTTTAGAGTGTCTACCCAAGGGGAGAGAGAGGGATGGATATCAGTGATATAAACTCCCTAGACTGTGAGTTACCTTGGGCTTCCATAACAAAATACCATAGACCATATGGTTTGAACAACAGACATTTATTTTTTTAAAGTTCTGGAAGCTAAAAGTCCAAGATCAGGATGCCAGCATTGTCGGTTCTGGTGAGGCCTCTCTTCCTGGTTTGCAGATGGCTGCCTTCTTACTGTGTCACAGCAGAGAGAGATTGAGGGTAAGCTCTCTGGTATCTTCTTATAAGAACAATATTACCATTATATGGGCCCCACCCTCATGACTTCATATAAATCCAATTGACCTCATGAGACTCCCCCATCAAAATGCTATCACTATAGAGGTTAGGTCTTTGACATACACATTTTGGGGGGCACAATTCAGTCCATAGAAGACTGTATCAGGTCATCCTGGTATATGTTAATCCAGCTTTTCATACTTTCTTTTTATAACATGTATAAAATATGCATACATATTATATGGTTATGTATTATATGTGTATAATTAATTCATGTCTATCTTTTTTTATGAGACTAAGCTTTATAAACACAGTGACTGAGTCCTTTACTCATTATTTTGTCTCTGTTTTAAATGATAGTTCCACAGGATATATCTACCTAATACATATTCACATTTTAAATAATATAAATCTATATTTAAAATTATTTTGTGATTTATATTTTGGGATTATATATTAATATTTTACTTTTATAATGGACTATATTATAAAATACACTAAGAGAATACATATAATTCATGGTAAAGAGCTCTGAAAACATTGGTCTAAAGAATTACCCAAGAACACAGTTCTATCAACTCTTCTATCATTTGCACTGTGGGAAAATTGACAGGAATTTATGGTGTTACATAAAACTCTCCATGGCTTATATTTGGTAGTTTCTATTATAAAAATCACCTTTGGCCTTTGGTCCAGAAAATCTCAGCCAGGGATGCAGGACTCCTTACAGTCTGGTTCCGTTCTAACCTCTACTGTTGGCACCTATTCTGCTTTCATCCATTGGATCTACTAAAGGCTGTATACCGGTTTATCTGTTTCAAAAACTTGCCCTCCAACTTAGCCCCTTTTGCCTTCCTAACTCCAGGGATTGCATTCTGAGCTGAGCTTTTCCAAAGTCTTCACATACATAATCCTATGAGATGCATATTGTTATACAAATGTGGATTAGATCATGTTACACAGATGCAGATTAGATAAGTGAAGTAACTTTCCTAAAATGACATGGCCAATGAGTGGCAAACCCAAGTCTCTGCCCCAAACCCTGTAATCCCCAAGACGGTACTGTACCTATGTAAGGTTCTACCCAAGTCTACTTAAATCTTCAAGGTCCAACTTGGATCTTAATTCCTCTAGAGTGTCTTTGCTAAACACTCTAGTTCAGTGAATCATCCATTCTAATAGCAAAATAGTTACCATTTATTGACTGTCTACTATGTACCAGGACTTCTGTTAAGCTCTTTTATATAAATTATCTTATTTAATGCTCTCATTGACCTTATGCAATTAGTATAACATTGCAAAGGAGAAACTAGCTTCAGAGTGATAGATGTGGAAGATCATATTGCTATAATATTTCAGAGAAGTGGTTCGAACCTGGATCTGTCAGGTCTGGAGCCAGAGTTTCACCCACATGTCACAATCTCCCATGTTAGGAGTGTCACCAGCCCACTAGACACCTCTTGTTGTGGGATGATGTGTTAAAGTGAATAATTTGAATGAAATCATCCTGAGTAGAAATAATGACAAGGAGAGACCACTGTGAACAACACAGATCCATATTAAAGAGGATATATAAATATCTTCTTTATAAAAGAGGATATTTAATAAATTGGATGGCTGTATTAATTTTCTATTGCTGCTATAACTATTACCAAAGATTTAGTAGTTTAAAACAACACAAATTTATAATATTATAGGTCAGGAGGTCAGAAGTGCTAAAATCAAGGTTTTGGCAGAGCGGTACTCTTTCTGGAGTCCCGAGAAGAGACTGTTTCCTTGCCTTTTTTAGTTTTTACAGGCTGCCTGCTTCCCTCGGCTTATGGTCCCATCCTCTGTCTTCAGTCAGCACTGTAGCATCTTCCAATCTCTTTCTCTCTGATCCTTGTACTTCTCTTTTAAAAAGACCCTTGTGATTACATTGGGCCCACCTGGATATGTCCAGATTGTCTCCCCATCTCAAGATCTTCCACTTATTCACATTTGCAAAGTCCCTTTTGACAACTAAGGTAACATGTTTATGTTCTTGGGATTAGGACATGGACATCTTCAGGGGAGAGGCCATTAAGGTGCACAAGACAGTCAGCGATCAAGAGCTGGAAGAGGCAGTCTGGGACTAGTTGTTCTGATCCATATTATGATTTTTTCATTTTAAGGAAAGCTAGGGTAATGTTTAATCCTACAAGCAGCTCTAATGGTAGTTCAGGCACTGCTACCTATAGCATTTTTCAAAATTCAATAGGTAAACAATTTTTCCTTGTTAATATGAAACCCAAACCAAAGAATAGGAAATTCCCAAACATCATCTTCGTGAACCTCTTCAATCCCATTGCAGTGCTATGAGTGGAGGCATCATCAGATAGCAGGAGAGAGGTGGCCTAGAGCAGGGGTCCCCAACCTCTGGGCCATGGACAGGTACCAGTCCCGGTATGTTAGGAACTGGGCTGCACAACAGTAGGTGAACTTGAGCATAATGTTTTTGAATCATCCCAAAACCATTCCCCTGCCCCAGTCTGTGGAAAAATTGTCTTCCATGAAACCAGACCATCAGGCCAAAATGGATGGGGACTCCTGGTCTAGAGCACCTGTACTTGAAATGAGCACAGCTGTTTTCTAGGTGGTTGAGAGATGGCATCTAAGTGCCTAACTACTTGTCTAAGTTTTCATTGCGAATGGACTGAAGAGTTGGAACTAAATCTGTGTGGTTGCTTGAATCTCCAACCAGTGGCCCTTTCCATTTGACTCACTGAAATTGAGAAATGTTTTTAAAGGTAACGAAGGAAAAAGAGGTGACAGCTGGGAAAGAACAGCCTGTAGGAAGACCAGCAGCTCAGACTTGTGAGTCAGAGCAGAGCACTGGATTTCTTTCCATGTTTCACTTCTAAATTGGGTGCTGCTTTCCATGATCTCCTCATGGTCCCTTCCCCTCTTCAAGATGATACAAGAGTCCATGGTGGTGGCCCACAGTGTGGCTGCTTGGGACAGGAAAGGTTGGAGTTGATGGAGGAATATAGGCAGTGCTTTTTTTTCTCATCTCAAATTCTGTTTATGTTGCACACATGACTTAGAAGTGAAATGGTTAAAGGGGGAAACAGAGGTGCTATAGCCTTAGAAATGAGTCAGGTCGCTATACTAGATATATCATGGTATCTGCATCTCCGTGTGACTGCCTTTGAAAGCTGGACTGTCAACTTGGTGTTACTTGTTTCCTCCCAATTCTGCAACACAGGCAAAATTCTGCAACATAGGAAAAATGCATAATGTTGAATTTAACTCACTATATTGAGGTATTATTGACATATAAAAAGCTGCACATATTATAATATATACAACTTGATGAGTTTAGAGTAAGTATACGCCCATGAAATGATCATCACCATCAAGGCCATAAACATATTCATCTCCTCCCAAAGTTTTCTTCTCTTCTTCCTCCTCCTCCTTCTTCTTATTGTAAGCACATAACAAGATCTACCTTCTCAGCAAATTTTAAGTATAGAAAACAGTTCTGTATACTTAGTACATATAGGCACTATCCTCATAGTAGATATACAGAAATTATTTTATATAACTAAATGCTGAATTTTTGAGGCTACTATATCAAGAACTCAGAAAAAAATTGAGATGTAATGCTAGAATCTTGCAAATAGAGATGCAAATAAGTGACAGAAATAGATAGAAGGCATTTGCAGAGTAACATGAAGGGAATAAATCTCTTTAGAGAGAAAATTTTAAATAGGTTAATTTCAACTATAGGAGGCATTCTTTGAGTTAGGTACTGATTATCGTATTTAAGATTTTGGTATACACATTTGGTGAACTGGGTAAGACAATACTTCTTGATAAATATTGGCTTAACAAGATGTATTTAACTCTCAAGATGCTCTATGTTAACTAATCCTTTCCACTCTGGAAAAAAGTTGAAGCTGCAGCATAAGATTTACCTCATCCTGTACAACCTCTGCTTTGTAGATTTGCTTCATGCAAGTGGAGACAGGCTCCCCTGCTTATCCACATCAGCCCATTAGAACTGACGTGCTCCCCGTTTCAAGAAATATGCTTTTAAAAAGTCTCAAGTGAGTGATACTTTCTAGTACATATAACTAGTACAGAATTGCAGCTAAAAGTATAGAAGATATTTGGAGGGGAAAGGGCATTTTCTCCTGCACAAAACACTACACTTTATATCCTGATATTTCAATCTCCTTTACCAGAAAAAGGAATTTAAATGCTATTTCTCTCTCAGTGTGATATCTAGGTATTTTTTTTTTCTAATGCCTCAGTCTCTGGAATGCGTACAAAGCTATTAAGAGCTGACTTGGGAATGGCCTTCTAAAGGTTGATCAGTTATCATTTCCCAGTGCTCCGGCCAGGGCTGAATCAGCAGCATAACCACCTACAAGCAGCTGCAACATCTGGAGCAATATCAGAGGTGTAAAGGAAACAATTTCTCACAGCCAGGTCTCCGACTAATTCAAACACAAACAAATTCAATCTGATGATAAATTCGCTTTGGCTCTTGCTCTTGTGTTGGAGGAATCAAGTCCCTGCCAGGACTACCAGTATGGCTGAAAAGAGAAAGTTAAAACAGCAATTAGATGGTACTAATATGGCTCCAATATAATCCCTCCCCTGGTTTCGTGTCTGCCTGCCAGGGCTCTTGGCCACCATCCCAGGGCTTAATTGCATTTTGCAAGTAGTAATAGGACACTTGCCACTGTATCTCTCTAATTTCAGACACGGTCCTCATACCCAGTTCAATAAAAAGGGACTGAAATATCTCCTACAGAAAAATGAAAGTGTTGTCTAGTTTAAAGACGGGCTCAATTAAGGGAATAGTTGATTATGAGGGAGAAAGAATAGGGGGTAAAATATTGATAGATGGCCTTGAATTCTGGAATTCTCTTTTAGTAAAGCACCAGAGAGGAATGGTTCATGATAATATTTGAGGCATTGCTACTGTTTAAAGTCTCTATACATTTTCAAGTGGAATGGATTGTAATTGGAATGTGGCCTGATAGTAATTGAGAGCCAGTGGGGCTTAGTGAATTGAGCACTGGTCCCGTTCTGGAGGCCGAATGCTCCTGGCCAGATGAACTGTGTTTTATTCTCACCTATACGAAGTGCTAAATATATGAACTTGGAGAAGCCACTTGAAAATTTCACATCTCATGTTCTCATCAACATATTGAGGATAAGACAAATGTTCCCTTACCTAATTTGTGGGATTGATTGTTAAGATACTTGGAAAATTACAAAACTACGAGATTAAGGCCTTATAGTAAAATCTAATTAGTAAATATTTCTAGGAAAATGAATAGATGCTTATCAAGCACAGTCATTTACAAAATTGTGAGGAAGGTAATGAAAAAGTGTGAGTTTCAGGGAGGACAACAGCATGGACTGGAGGGGACATTGGGAATTCTGCCTCCTCGAGCTGTTTCTGATGAGAATAGGCAAGCGCAGTGTTTCCTTCAGCCCACAGAGCGTGGGAATGGGGCTTCTAGTCCACTGGCTGACAGTATCTATTGAACATGTATGGTGCAGCTAGCACTATGGTAGCCATTGTGGTAATTACAGAGCATTCTAGTCTCTTCCCTGAAGGGGACCTTGCTGAAGAAGGAAGACCAAGCTATCATGCCAAATAGAGAATCAAGAGTTCAAAATCAAAGTGATGAGGTCAAACAAGAGCAGACTCTTTAGAGAGAGAAGGTTAAGAAAAGAAGGCCACAAGCCTTTCCCTCCAAGGCCAGCCAGTCAACAGAGCTTGCTTTTATGAGCCCACAGAAGACATTGCAGAGTCTGACTTAAAGCCCTAGGGGTGGGAGAGTGGGTAGGAGGCCATGAGATCAATAATAACTCTCAGCAATCAAATTCTACATTGCAGCCCTGTTCCCTTAAGATCCTTGTCATAGGAAGAAAGTCTTATGCTCACTGAGCTAACCACAGAGCTCAAAAGAGGACTTAAATAGCCATTCTTATTTTATTTTGGATAAATTGTTAATACCAATACATTTAGAGAAATCTCTGGGAAGATTTGACTCTATAGGCTGGAAGAAAAAATAATTAAAAATCAATTATATTTTGAAACATTAAATGTTTACTTCCAGTGGTTATAGGGGCATGCTCATCCTATGCTATTTGAGACAATGGGAGAGATTTAAGGAGGTAAAATTGAATTTTTAAAGAAGAATCCCCTGAAGCAAGTGTCTACAGGGTAGTCTTATATTGATTTAGGAATTCTCCCTGAAACTTTTTCCAGAGAGACTAACATTTCCATGAGCAGCATTAATATCAACATTTGCAAAGGTAATGCTTCTGATGTCTGTGGGATTCTTGCAGCAGCCTCAGCTTGAAGACCAGATTTGACAGGAGCAAAAGGGAACATAATCAGGAAAACAGTTGTTACAAAGCTCATGTACTTTCTTAGACTTTATTAACAAATTTAGAGAAGTCAGGTCAGATTTTATGGATTAGATTTGTATAAAACAATAATCTGGATTTAATTGATCTGGTTATTCCTGGTACCTTTGTTTCATTTAGTTTATCAGAAACAATAACAATGATAAAAGAATAGAATTTATAAACAAACAACATAATCAATTGAATTAGCATGTGAAAAAAAATCTAAATACCACATGCCTTAAGCCAATATAAATTCCTTACGGGCTGAAACTTTAAATATAAATAACAGAAGTTTGAGAGGACTAGAAGAAATAAGTGAATAATAATATTTCACTTGGCAAAGGAGATCTGCCTAGGCATATCCCCCAACCAAGCTTCTAAGGAAAAACATTGATAGATTTAATAACAAAAATTTTAAATTTGTTAAGGCAGATAAATCCATAGACCCAACTGAAAGGCAAATTACAATCTGGATAAACATTTATAATACATTTGATAGATAAAAGACTAATTTGCTTAACATGAAAAGAAATATTACAAGTCAGTAAGACATGGCAACCTCAATGAAAAATAAATAATAACATTTGATCACTATGATAAAAAATGCTAATTTAACTGCCAATAAAATCATGTTTTGGCTTTGAGATTATAAAAACATATCCAGTGTTGATAAGAATGTGGGCAAAAGACAATCTCATACACCAAACTAGCAATAGTTGTTTTATTTAATACATACTGTATGTGTCAGATCCCATTTTATATTTATATGTATATTTTCACATTTATCTTCAACTCTATGAAATAAGAGACCTGTTTTTCCTATTTTTCAGATGTAGAAATTAAGACCTGGAGGGATTCAGTAAGTTACCCAGTACCTTTAACCAGGGGTCTCAAGCTGAGATATGAACCCAGAGTTTTTCTGAGAGGCATCATCTTAGTGATCACTGTACGGGCATCTCCATTGAAAGGAAATATAAATGGATAATGCCTTTATGGAAGGCAATTTGGAAAAACCAATTTAATTGCAAAAGTTGTTAAAATGCTTTTTTTGTTAAATGTTGTTCATATGCTTTTACCCAAGAATTCCTTTTTTAGGAATATAATAAATGATATGAGAATAATGCAAAATTCTATGCGAAATGATGTTTATTATAGAATGGTCCACAGTAAGAAGATAATCCTAAATCAAATATACAGGAAATGGCAATATAAATTTAAAGGACACATGAATTGGAATATTATGCCTATATAAAAGTGATAATGTAAAATATATTTAGGTTGGGGAAATATGCTTTATTTGAGTTAAAAAAGCCTAGTACAACTACTCCTGTATTTAATTGGTTACCAAGCTCAATTATGAGCCCCTTTATGGTAATAATATCAATATTATTCTGTTTTTATGGAGAGACCTCTATATATCAGTATTTATTGACCAAAATAGATAGATTATCTCTGTTGTCATGGAGCTTACATTCTAGTTGGGGGTGGGGGAAACAGACTATAAACAAAAATTAAAAGGAAAATACATAGCATATGAGAAGGTAAGGAGTAAAAATAAAGCATGTGCAATGTTGAGAGGAAGGTGACAATTGAAGTTTAGGTGAAGTGACTAGTAAGGGTCTCATGATGATGATGATTGTTTTTTTTGTTTGTTTGTTTGTTTTTAGCAAACAACACATATCCCATAAGAAACTGAAATATAGAGCCATGAAGCAGATTCCCTGAAGTCTGACACCTGATTAGTACAAGAGGTAGAACACAGGCACCCTACTTCCACTGTGCTAGAAATAGAAACTTTTTAGAATTGTATCTTGAATTATTAATAGTAACTATTTATGGTGTTGAGACATATTAATTCCTTAAAAACTACCATGTTTGCTGATATTTAAGATATGTGGCATCATTTAGTGATGTGGCCATAACAGTGGTGAAGAAATAGCAGAGCAGCCCATTAGAAGTCTTAAACAATTATGAATGGGTGTCAAGGCACCCTAGACCCGACTCCCTGCTCTGGCTTTGGCTACAGTTCCTTTGCTTTGAATTCAGTAATAATCACCTTTATCCCCAGTTATGGAATCTTCAAAGTGTCTTTTCCTCTGGACCACCTGCACAATGGAACCATGTTACTCAGGCCCAGATCTCTCCTTTTTAACTCTCACTTTCTCAGGCCCCACATTCAGTGAAGCAAATCTAGTAGGTTGTACTTCCATAATTTTCTTATGTATGCCCTCTTCTTCCCATTTTTGTAGTCATGACACTAGTTTAGGCTTTAATTCTCTTTCCTCTCACTCCTTCTTTCTCACTAATACAGGCATCACACTAATCTCTCCATACCTTCAAAATTTGTCCAGAAACATTGCTTATTTTATTTTTCACTCCCAATTGTACACATTTGATAGTTTGTCCATGACAGGGATAATAACGCTCACCAAATAACCTACTTTATATTTCTCAGCTTCTTGCAGTTAGGCAGGCCATGTACCTAGTTATGGTTAATTGGCTCTTAGCAGACAAGATGTGTCACTCTTGTGCCAGAGCATAGAAGAACAGGTGTAAGTTCTCCGTGCTTCTCTATTCTCCTAAAGCAACAGGGAAGCTGCACATTTTAGACCATGCAGCTCCAAAGTAGTAGAATCTGAGTCCCCATTGATCTCTGATGGATATGCAGTGTGAGCAAGAAATGAACCTTTGATGCATTGGTGTGTTGTTCTACTGAACTACTGGGATTTTGGGTTTTGGAGTTAACTTGTTACCACAACACAACCTAGCTTATTTAAACAAATACATCAACCGAAGTGAATGAACTCACGAATTCCCATACCAATTTGCAATTTGCACTTACCCGTATCCTTACCTTTGCCTTTGTTTATCTTTCCATTGGGAACTTCTTTCTTTATATAATCAATTCCCCTCTCTCTCTCAATGCATTGCTCTACTTATTTAAATTTATTTAAATTTATATTCATCCTTCCAGAACCATCTCAAATGCACCCTTGCCTTAGTGCTTCTCCTTATTTATCCAATCAGATATAATTTCTTTTTCTTCTAATCATAAAGAAATGTGGTAGTTACCTTTTGGATTGCTCGTCACAAATTCTGTCTCATATTGTAGCTATTGGTATACTTTTTCTCTCAATAGAATAGTAGGCCCTTCTGAGGGTTGGAATCATACATGACTAGCATGCACATAGTTTTCTGAAAAAAATATTTGTGAAACGGAGTTGGAGACTTAGAAGTGTGAGATACAGTTTTCAAAATTTCTGCCATAGCTGCTAAAAAAATATGTTTGAAGTATTTGGGGAACTGACTTCTACATAATGATTTTTTTTACATAAATTCTGTCCTTTTCCTGTTTTCATCATTAGATGGCAAACTTGTTTTTTAACTATTGTCCTCTCAAGACTTAGGACATTGCTTGGCAGAAAAGTAAGTGCTAGATAATAAGTATGTCAGTGAATAAGGAAATGTTCAATACGTAAAATATTACTGTATTAAAAATTGAGTTAGTTAAGGTTTAATTGCATACAAGACCTGTAGACCTGTAAAGAACCCTCAATATACAAGGGTGGGCAAAGTAGGTGAATAATAATAAATAATAAATAAATAAATAAATAATACAAGTATAAATTGTGTTTTATGTACTCACAAATGTAAACCTACCTTTGTCCACCCCTGTATAAGGTAAGAACATTTTAAGGCTAATAGTACCCTCAGGATAGAGGAAATGAAAACAGTTTTAAAGGATTTACACTTTGCAAAGGATTCTCCTGTGCCCTACCTCATCATTTGATTATTGTAAGGACTCTCTGAACAAGGCAGAAATTATCCCCACTTTAGAGATGCAGAAACAAAATCCCAGACAGCCTAAGTGACTTGTGCAAGGTCAGACAGGTGGTTCCGAATGTAGTTCTCAGGCCTCCTAATGCCTCCTGGTCCACTACTCTGTATTTTATATGTTATTGCCTTTTCTTATCTAAGTTTAGGGCCAGAAACATTTTTAGTGTCATCATTATGCGTGTGCAATATGTTGTCTTGGCAGCAGCAACTATGACAAGTAGCTGGAGAAGGAGCACGTGTGCACACACACAGTTACACAAGCCTCCTCCAGTCTAGGCTAAAATAGAATTAACGCTGTGCTCATTGCTGATGAATGCTGAATCCTTCCACATTGGCTTTTGTGTTTAAGAGTAAGTCAGTATACACACACTGTAATTGAATGTCAAGATATATGAAAATATATTGTTTTATTGCTACTGTTCATTGATTTATCGAAGTGATTTATTGTCGATGGACATGCAGTACGACAAATCACTTTGCTGACACCATCAGCTGCCTTAACTAGGATGTCAGTTCACGACATTAAAGGTAATGGATGGTGATTATTTTACAGTAATGGGTTTAATCAGCGCTTTGAATGACTTAGCAGTCATGTCAGAATAGAGCCAACGCATCATTCATCAAGGCAACATTTTGTTTACCAACATCATCTATAATTCATTTGATTGTTGACAATCATCAGCAAATGTCTCTCAGGCAAAGTTTTATCAGTGATGGAAATCTGCACAGCTGCAGCAGGCTAAGCCACCTCATGTGGCTGCCTGAGTGCACGTAGGTGGGGAGGGATACACTTGCCCTGGGCCCTCAGAAAAGTGACTTCCACCATCTGGGCTTCTAGTCTTCTCACCATTTCCATGGGATGAAATTTTGCAGTTTTCATAACTTCTATTCTCAATTTCATAGGGTCTTCAGTCACCAACAGAGACTTCAGGTGTAAAGTCTATGAAGGTAGGGAAAGAAGCACATGATTTTGTTGTTTGAATCAGCTCAACACAGCTAAACACATAGCCCTGGCCCTGCTACTTGTAGCTAGTGTCAGTGGCCTGAGCTGCGTCCACTGAGGCAGCCCTGACATGTCTGTGCAGGTTTCGCGATGGGCAGGGGGGATGGGATTTAGCAAATGTCTGTTTTCATAAGATATTTTAATCCCATAAGAAAACTCAACATAAAGCTAGGACCATTTTTGGTCATTTGAGCATCTCCTACTTTTCACCAGAAAGAAAAATTTACATGCATGTAACATTTTTACATATAATTTTGGTGAGCTTGCGAACTCTGAAGTAGAGTGGTTAGAACCTTGGATTCTGGAGACAGCCGTAGTTGGCTAGAATATCTGCTTTGCCCATTACCAGTCGTGAGCCTTTGGGCAAGTGGCTGCATATCTTATTGTTTCATTTATAAGTGGGAGGTAACAATATTACCTTTGTCGTGGGGTGTTGTGAATATCGAATGATTTAATGTAAGTAAAATACTTGATACCATGCCCTACACAGAGCAGTGCTCCAAATGTATTGGTTCTTATTTTTGTTATTTTTTTATGAATTGAGTTTCAGAGCATCTACCCTAATGGAAGAATCTGAAAGACAAATTAAAGGGGAAACAAAATCTTAGTTGTCTGAATTTGTTATTGTGTTTTTGTCCTGTTTGCTGACTCATTTTCAGATGCAGTCCCAGCAACAGACACAGAGAAGAAAATAGGAGCCATAGGTAATAAATGGAAGGAAAGCTTTGTTCTGCAATTTGAGTGCAGGCTGCAATACAAGTTGTACTACCTTGGCTTTCTGTGTAACCGGATGCACTACTGCATACCACATACATTTGGAATCTTATAGGTCCCAGGGCATCAGTGGGGGTCCAGTGCCCAGTAGGAGGCCGTGGTGAGGGATGGGAGCCGGCAACTCCAATAGGAGTGGAAACAGGTGTGGGAACTGGAAGATGACACAGGACCTGGAGATGCCACGGCCCTGAAACATCAGCTAACAGTTTAGAGAGCTGGCCAAGGGGGGAAGAAGCCATGCCTTGGCTGACAGGACAGTGTGATTTTGAGCATATGAGGGGGATGTCCCCTAAGGACTGCCAGAAATTATTTTATTTGGGGGAAGCATACATCACAAGAAGCCAGAGACTGTGAACTGGCAGGGTGGGAACAGGAACCAGGGAAGCAGTGGTCCACAGTAACTAGCAATCTGTCTTTGGCAGAGCCATTTTTCCTGGCCTCGTTTCTCTCCTTCATAAACAGAGAGTTTTAGTCAGGATATGTAGATGCCAGTGGGCAGAGAGCGGGTAAAGATGTATC
This sequence comes from Micronycteris hirsuta, assembly GCA_004026765.1. Lineage (NCBI taxonomy): Eukaryota > Metazoa > Chordata > Mammalia > Chiroptera > Phyllostomidae > Micronycteris > Micronycteris hirsuta. Next base: position 84,498 of record PVJI01004061.1, read on the forward strand.
AGATACTCTGATGGCCCTTTTCAAAATACAAGTACTTGGGGCTTTTAGGGAAGCTTATTGGAGTCTTAAGTTGGGGTTTGGTAGACATTGAATAGGTTTGAGGTGAGAAATTTGAGCGAGTGTGTGTGTATTTGGGGTGATGGAATACATATTTAAGCTCCCTGTGTTATCAAGATTGATATTTCTGTTATTGATAACCATTAGATCAGACCATCTCTGATTTCCTTTTAGTTCTATGTTTGTAAAATTTTGCTGCATTAATTCTATTCTCATAATCATCTTTAGTTTGCTTTTAGAGGTTTATTCGTATTCCTTAGCCTGGTCTAAGCATCAATTGTCATGGGGGAAGTAAGGTCTTTTAAGTTAGAGATGGTAGGAGAGACGTTACATATGATGACACTCTCAAGTAGTTTAAGAAATGAATACAAATATTAACATAATGGTAACATTCTTTGAGTGCTTGCAAGGTGAAAAACACTGTTCAGAGTGCTTCTCATGTTTTAACTCATTTAATCTCACAACGAACTTATGAGGCAGGTTTGGTTATAGATTTAAAGAAAATCAAGCACATGGAAGTAAAACAACTTGCCCAAGGTCACCCAGCTAGGTATGGGTAGAGCTAGACTTGGAATCCCAGCATCTGATTCCAGTGCACTTACTTGATGCCAATGGGTACAATTAATGCATAGACTGAACAGCTAGGGGGAAGTGACTTGCAGACTGGGTCCCTGCCTCTCAGACCATGTAGTTAGCATGTAGGCTGGGGAAGAAGCCCCTTCTGTGCTTCAATCAAATGGATGACAGAAAGACTCTCTTTACTCCTAGTGTTAGAAATGCCTCTATTAAAACAAGAGGCAACTTCTGTAGTTGGCATTGTTATATATGCACTTATAACACTCTTCTTGGTGCTGAAAGGAGAAGCTAAGTGTGGGGACAGGCTGGCCAGGGAATCACAAAGAATTATTGCAGACATCTGAAACAGCAGCACAGAAGTCAAGTCTGCCTACCTCAAAATGCAGTTGGGAACAGGCTCCACTCACGAAACCTGGTGAACTCCTTTTAGCTTAGACGAGCAGTCTTCTCTCATATAAGTCCCAAAGAAAGAGGTCCATGTCACGGAAGGAGAGTTGCCACTGTGATGATGAGATCACTGTGGTTCTATGGTAGGAACAGGACACAGCCATGAATACTAGTCCCTGAAGGAGTAGCAGGGATGACATAAAAAGAAAAAGAAAAAAAAAGGAAAGGAAAGGAAAGACTCCTAAATCCTACTTTGGATGCCAGTGGAAGAAAGTGATGATGCACCTTTTTCCTAAACACAATTGCTTATTTAAAAGCATACATTGTATTAGATAAATATTTTCCTACCTATTTTAGCATGTGAGAAAAGCTAGGAAAATTCAGATTTAAACAACTAGTATATAAAAAAGAGGAGATTATAAAGGAAACTTTTATTGCTTTTGAAACAACCCCATTTCCTTATATCTCCACAACACACGGAGAGCTGTCTGCCTCCTCTCCGACTCCAGGAAATATTAATGTATAATTCTTATCTCTGCCAAAGCCATCTTCTCTCATATCCGGATGATAGAAAGAACACTCAGGAACTGCATATAGGGGAAGGAGAAGTGGTCTTCAGAATGAGTTTGTTCAATTTATGGTGAGTAAAAGCTCCCCTGCAGAGATGTTTCTTCATTTACTAAAATGCCTTCTTGCCAAATGTCCTTCACAAATTTCCAAAACGAGGGTACACCTGCTCAAACACCAGAACTTCCCACTTGTAAGGAGCTCCCATTACCAAAAAAGTGGCGTCACAGCTCAGAAAAAGTAATAAGTGCTCATAAGCAAGAAATTTTATATTCCCTTTTTTCCTGCTGCAGAGGATAGGATGTAACCTGCTCTTTATCTTTGAAAATCCAAAGGCTCAAGTAATTGAGATTTGAAGGCTCAACTATTTGAAATCTAAATAATCAAAGTTTTATGTTCAAGTGGTACATGCAAAGCTCAGAGCTTATGAGGGATTTCAAATATTTGAGTAACCACTGTGTTCATTGGGGAACTGCACATACTTAAGATTAGCCATTAAATGACATTACAAAACTGAATATAATGAGGTGATTAAAAAAAAAAAAAAAAAACAACTGCAGCCCTGGCTGGTATAGCTCAGTGGATTGAGCGGGGGCTGCAAACCAAAGGGTTGCCGGTTCGATTCCCCGTCAGGGCACAAGCTTGGGTTGCAGGCCAGGTTCCCAGTGAGGCCATGTGAGAGGCAACCATACATTGCTGTTTCTCCCCATCTCGTTCTCCCTCCATTCCCTTCTGTCTAAAAATAAAATAAATAAAATCTTAAAAACTGCAAAAAGGAGGTATCAGTGTGGACTGGGCTAGTTAGGTAAGGGTTTGGGACAAAGCGGGCCCGGAGGAAGTAAAGATCACAAACGGGGTGAGGACGAGGGGAAGGCAGCACTTTAGCAGGGCTTGGGAGATGGGGATGTTCTTGAAGAACAAGGCGACCCTCAGGAATGCGACTTGACTACCGTGTGTATATTTAAATCTGTCTGAAAGCATGCTAATACTGTAATTTTTGATGAATAACACATGACTCATATGTAATTTTCAAACCTTCAAAACTAAATGGATGTGTGAAGTTCAGCAAAGTTTTGAAAAAATAGCAATGACAGGATTGGATTGCCAATTTCCTTCTAGTAGAATGAAAGAGGGAAGGAAAACAATGTCTCTGGTACTTTTGCTTTGAAATGTGAATCATTCAGACATTTGAACAGTCGAACCAATTCTATATCGTTGAGTGGGGAATATCCACAGGTAATTTTCTTTGAACTAACTTTGAATCTTTATAGAAATAATGCATCCTGTATTTGTTCATTGTAGAAAAAAATTTAAGTGCACATTTTAAAAATAAAGAAAAAATACTTATATGCTCACTGTTCTCCCCCCAAGGAGAAATTAATGTTTTGGTGTATCTCCTTCAGACTGTGTGTGTGGGGTGTGTGTGTGTTAAAATGTGATTATGATGGCATGCAATTTGTGGCAGATTATAAACACTAAGTCCTTATTCAACTCTGATGGTAGGTTCTTGGAAACGGCGACTATAAGTGAATGATGTATAACGAAACCAGTTTTGCCATAGTTTAATTTATATCAACAAGGGTTAAGTTCTTACAACATATTCTGGTCACAAAAACATCACAAAATTTTAAATCAAGACCCCTAACATTTCTAATACTAAACACTGGAGTAAATGTGGGCTATACACACATTTAAAAAACATGAATAAAACTAAGATCATGATTTTCCAACCAACTGATTCTAGTTTGGGGTCTTGGGTGGCCAGAGCCTGTTCCAAAGCTCAGTGTGCAAGGTGAGCACCCATCCTAGACAGGACACCATTCCATCACAGGGCACCCCCCCACACACACACACAGACACATGTGCAGACACGCAGGCACATGCACACTCAGCCTGGGACAATATAGACACACCAATTGACCTAATGTGCACATCTTTGGGATGTGGGAGAAAGTCAGTGGACCCAAAGGAAACATAAAGAAGTGGGGAGAATGTGCAGACTCCTCACAAACAGTGGTCCTAGCCAGGAACTGATTTTTTTCACATCAATGTTATAACACAACAACATTTTTCGAGGACCTGCTGTATACTATGGTTTCCAATGAGTTATCCCTCCGTGTATACATGACTTTGGGATCAGCTCTCTGACTTTCTTTGGCCAATGGGACACCAGGAAGCATGAGGCAAGCAGAAGGCTTGGTGACTAACTGGTTGAGCTTCCTTGAGGATAAAGGGCCACATTTATGAAGAAGCCCAGGCATCCCAGTGGCTCCAGATAAACCAGGCCCCAGGAAGCCACTGGCTGCATTGCATAGCATTCCTGTATCAGTGACCCCAGAAAAACCCAGCAGGAGGACTCCTTAGCCAAACAAAGATTATGAAATATACCATATTGTTAAGTCACTAAGTTTGAGGGTAAAATCGATGCAGTATTTTAAACTTCGTTTTTCACTTACTATATGGTGAAAATTTCTTATGTTCCTAAACATAACTCAAGAATCCTATTTTAAAATAATTTCATCATATTTCATCAGAACATGTTCCATAACCCATTTAACTCATGCATCATAGTTCAACATGCTTACAATTAGTTTTTAATGCTCATTTGGTGACTCCCTAATGTTATTTCCACTATTTGTGGTTCAGGTAATGTAAGGTTGTTTTAAAACAAGTTTACATCACTACATTTTAAACTGTTTGAGAACATTAATCATGAATTAAACAGCCTTTTTTCTCCTTAAGCCCTTCCATTTTGTATGGCAAATGAGCATTGCTCAAAATATTTACTAAATGAAAAAATGAATAAATAAATGTTTTATAAATAATTTTGAAAAAATAGCTGTTAATGTCCTATAAATTTCAACATAGTATCATATCCAGGCAAAACACAATGGGATTCCTTGCTGTCCAGAAGCAGCAAGAATTGAGTGTTGAATTCCGTGTTCCCACATCAAAACTTACTCTTCCCATGTCCCATCTCTTCCATGTCATACTTAGGATGAAGGTGACAAGTAGCTTAGAGTGGAGGTGACCACACGATGAACTAATTTGTACTAAATTAAAAGCTTACCATGTTTACCATCCCCAAAGATGTGTGTGTTCACAAAGAAATAGTCTGTATTTCCTCAAATCATACAATGTTACCTACATTCTGATCTTGAAAATACTTTGAGGCGATCTGCTGTGTTAGGGCTTTTGTTTCTTTGGTTTCCTCTGTAAATAATGATATGAAAAATTAAAATTTTCAAGAAATGAACATCCTTTATTAAAACTAATTCAATATTCAATTTACATTTGAATTGAATGTTTTGGAAAGGTGAAAAAGTCAAGATAACAAGTTCTTTTTCATATTAACCTCTAGGACAACTTCTTTTGTATTTTGTTTCCTTTGGATAAGGGGAAGTACAGTGTAATTTTCATTTTTTAACTTAGATTTTAAAGTCGATTTAATCCCCAAGTTAAAGCATATTATTCGTTTTAACAGAGAAAATGAACAACCTCAAGAAACCACAGTTCTAAGCCATTTGGAGAACACTGTCTGGGAGGCCCCCAAACCTCCCAAAACTCCAGGTTGTTTCAAACTTGACCCAGAAAACTCTTGTCCTTCACTGCTTTTCGTGATTAACCAGTTGGAATATCCGCTCATTTTAGTTCACTTTCCCCATGGTGACCTTCCTCTTCGGGAGGCAGGGGAAAGAGAACCAACATTAATTGAGCACAGCCTGTGCCTCCAAGAAATAGACACACATTTATTCACACTTTGCAGTTACAAAAGCAGGCCCAGGTGGGGACAGAGGATGTTGGCTATAGAGCTGGAGCTCAGATCTCTCTAGATCCACAGCATGTACCTTTGAAACTAACCGTCCAAAGTCCTAGATGCCAGTCATGGATCTTGCAATGCTCGTGAGGCCTGGAGCAAGTACACCAGGCTCAATTTCCTTATTAGCCCAAAATGTCCATATTTCTAATGTATTCATAGAGGTAACTGTACTTTTCTTACCTATGTAATAGGCTTGGTTTGATAATGGTTGGGAATATATTAAAAAAATTTGAAACCTCTCCTAGAACTGTATTGCATCAGGTCTCGGATTCTGAAGGAGTTTAAATAATATCATGACTGGGCCCACATAGGGAACATAAATGTTTTGGCCATTCCTGTGAGTGAGAAAGTGTAGGGTTCTCCAGGACGTCCCTCTGAACTCACCTTCTTTTCATGGTGACTCACTGAGTTTTCTTTTCTTCCTTCTTCAAAGCTGTCCTTGGGGTTCTTTTTTTTTTTCTTTTTTTTTTAACATACCAGTATGTAGCAGGGCTGAGGTCTACTCACCAAGAACAGTTTTTGACGGGAAAAAAAAAAGTGACGGCCATAGAGGAGTGGTGCCTTAGAAAGACCTGTATTGAATCTGGTGAGAGAAGATCTGAGATGGATTAGGTGATTTCTAAGCGCAGAGTGAGAACTTTCCTTTGAGCAGTGATTGTAAGTGCTGATTTCAGTGTGCATGTCTAGTGCCTCAGCCCCCCTTCTCCTACCCTCTGCCCTCTTAGGAACCTGCCCTTTTCTTTCATCACTTTTATTTCTCTGCAACAGCTTCTCTCCTGGTTTTCTCGTTCTCGAAAATATCCATTTTTTTTGTGCCAAGAATTGGACACTGCATGATGAGAAACATGTTGGCTATTGGTTTACATTATGATGGTCGGTCAATTTAGTTTAGTGGTCTTTTAAAATTCCCGCCTACAAAATGGGGACATGGGGCTTGCTCAGGTCTCTTCATTCTGAACATTGAAAAGGTTTTCGGAAAAGTTATGGGTTCCTCTGAATCACACTGATCGCCCACAGTGCGTTTTTGTGGTGACAAATAGTAGCTCAGTGTTCCAGCACTTTTTCCCTCCAGAGGCAATATGCGCTTTATAAAGTAATGCAATGTTTCTATTAGGTTGAACTGTATGAGATGGCTGTATTTGTAGGGAAAAATGGCCAAAATATCAGCAATTTCACATAGTTCAGCTTGTATCTCAAATGATTTTTTCCTGCATAAATGTTTGCCTTTTAATATGTGGACCACACCATTTCCATCCTGCTTCCCTAAAAAGAAATAATATCACCGTGTGCTTTTATTAATAGATATAACTACGTAATAAGGTTTCCCTCTTCTTCTGCAATCTAAAGTGATTATTCATCAGATGCTATGGCTCAGAGGCTTGATACAGATGATACAGTCCTGAAGAAATGCTGTGTTGCCATTTGCAGGGGGACAGGTGCGCTCTGGGAAGGGGAAAGTTATGCAGACTGTCCTTAGGAATAAAGAGGAAAAGATGGGGAAACGGGAATCAGCTGTGGCCGGGGACAGGGAGCAGTGAGAGAAGGGGTGCTGGGAAGATCCAAAGCCTTTTCTCTAGGGAATCACTTTGTTTCAGAAATAAGCTGCCGACTGTTGTAAAGATATCCCCCAAGAGAAGGGAAGCCCCAATTCTTGGAATTATGGAATCTTTGTCTCCAAAGTCCACTTACTCCAAGCAGCACATATGTTCCTATGATGAAAATAGAATTTGGTGATTTCTTTGACACTGATCTGTAATCTTCATATTTAAAGTTTATATATTACACGTTTTTTCATTAATTATATTTCTTCTTATAAATTAGTTCTTAAAATTCATGTCACAGGATAGTAATACAATGCCCACTGGTGTAGCTGTTTCTAGATATGTCAGTGAAACCATGCCAAGAATAGTGGGGTGCTCTTGAACTCATGGCCGAGGCCCAGAGTGACATCTGTAAGCTCCGTCAGGGCGGCAATGGTTTGCCTGTCAGTCATTTGTTAAAGGGGAATCCACCACACGTTGCAAAGAAGGGAGCTTGGGAGGCAATTAGATGTGAAAGACATTTTTTTTGGTTGATTATCTATGAATACCATTGTACTGGTTTTCACACATACACAGTGCCTGTGTAGCATAAACAATTAAAAAAGTGATATCAAACATTTATTGAGAACTTTTTATGTGGCAGATTTTCTAAGAAAAAAATTTACTATTCTTAATGCATTTAAGCCTGACAAAATTCTATTAGTACTCTTATTTTGCAGATGGAGAAATCTAGGGTGGAAGAGGGTAATTAATAAGCCCCATATCCTACAATTCGGAAGGACAAAACCAAGACACAAACCATGACCTGTCCAACGGCCCAAGGTAGGTTTTTCTGTGACCTGTGGTTCTACCACTCTGGTGAGCTTATAAAAAAGGACAGAAGGAAGAATCTGGCCAGACACTCAAATGACTTTTGGAAAAGGGATGAGACCTTAGTGCCAACCAGAGCACGTAAGCCTGGTGAAACAGCCACGCATTCGTAGTGTCCGTGTGTGGGAATAAAGCTCCATGTTCCCATAGCCATATCGTCAGGTAGTCTGCTTCATTTATTTCACATTGGCTGCCCATGATCTACAGGTGACCTTCTGTTCCCCCATTCAGAAACCTGAAATAAGATGGAGATTTACACAAACCTTTATGCTCTTTTGCCTCAAGTTGGAAACACTAGCATTAAAACTTAAATATTCCACTGGCCTCCTCTAGCCTAAAATTTCTTCTGTTACATTGATTTTTGCTCACCTTGGAGATTGAATTTGAAAGTAGATTAAATAATTTCAGAACCTGTGTTACTATGGTGACTCAGGATGGACTGTGTGAGAATTCTTCCCTTCATATCTTGAGACTGAGAATTCTGCCTGTTTATTCATATCTTTTTTTCAATAATTCATTTTGCATTGTATCTTTTCCATTATCATTTGTGTCTCCTATACTCTCTTCCACCTCCATCCACTCCCCTTTTCCCCATAATCACCACACTGTTGTCCACGTCCATGAGTTCTTTTTCTTTTTTGGTCAATCCCTCCATCGCCCCCCCTCCCAACCCAGAGCTGTCATCCTGCTCACTATGAGTCTGTCTCTATTAGTTGCTTGTTAGTTCAGTTTGTTCATTAGATTGCACATAAAAGTGAAATCATATGGTACTTGTCTTTCTCTGACTGGCTTATTTCACTTAGCATAATGTTCTCCAGCTCCGTCTATGCTGTTGCAAAGAGTAAAATTTTTTCTTTTTTACAACCTAGTAGTGTATTCCATTGTGTAAATGTACTGTTACCAGGGAGACCCGAGTCAGGGAGCTCCCTTCCTCAGTTCTTGCCTTGCTTGCAAGAGAAGAATTCAGGTGAGAGACAAACACACATAGTGGAATGAGAGAGCAAGTTTATTGATAAAATACACTTGAACATGAAACTGCACGCAGGCACCCAGCTAGTCTGAATGCCCCACATACAGCAGAAATAAAGTTGTTTGTTCTATACACTTGAGCCCCTGGCTACAAGTGGGCACTCAGCTAATCTGAGTGCACTGACCATTGGAACTCCAAGAGTTATATACTTAAGTCAGCTTCTAGGTTCTTCCTCCTTCTCCCCATTTCAGACCTTGGGATTATATAGTTATAAAGGCTTTCTTCCTCAGCTGGTAAAATTGCTACAGAGGCTTCCTTTCCCACAAAGTAATACACACAAAATTTCAAAAGCTCCCCTCTTCCTGTGCTATCACAGTTCCACTTGTGTTCTTGAAATGCTTGGCAATCTTATTGGACCCAACTCAGGGCTGCTGAGTCAATGGGTTAGACAACTTCCTCCCTGCCTTAGTTTACTACCTATCCTACCTAACAGTATCATAGCTGTTTTAGCCACTCATCACCTGATAGGCACTTGGGCTGCTCCCAAATCTTAACTGTTGTAAGTAATGCTGCAGTGAACATAGAGGTGCATATATATATATATTTTTTGTTTTTTTAAATAAAAAAAAACATTTTTTAAAGGTTTTATTTTATTTATTTTCAGAGAGAGGAGAAGGGAGGGAGAAAGAGCAATGTATGGTTGCCTCTCACATAGCCATCATTGGGGACCTGGCCCGCAACCCAGGCATGTACCCTGACTGGGAATTGAACCGGGACCCTCTGGTTCCCAGCCCGCGCTCAATCCACTGAGCTACACCAGCCTGGCAGAAGTGATATATATTCTTTTAAATTAGTGTTTCAGGTTTTTTGCGGATAAATTCCCAGAAGTGGAATCTCTGGGTCATAGGGCAGTTTCATTTTAATTTCTTGGGGTAACTCCATACTACTTTCCACAGTGGCTGTACCAATCTGCATTCCCACCACCAGTGCAGAAGGGTTCCCCTTTCTCCACATCCTTGCCAGCACTTGCTCTTTGTTGATTTATTGATGATAGCCATTCTGACAGTGTGAGGTGATATCTCATTGTGATTTTAATTTGTCTTTCTCTGATGATTAGTGACCTTGAGCATCTTTTTGTAGGGAAGACTTCCAAGCTAATTTTATGAGGCCAGTATTATCCTAATTCCGAAACCAGATAAAGACACTACAAAGAAAGAAAATTATAGGCCATTATCTCTGATGAACATAGATGCTAAAATCCTCAACAAAATATTGGCAAACCAAATACAGCAATGCATCAAAAAGATCATATGCCATGATTAAGGGGGATTTATTCTGGGGATGCAAGGTTGGTACAATATCTGCAAATCAATAAATATGATATATAGACAAAATGAAAGGTAAAAACCACACGACCATATCAATAAATGCAGATAAAGCATTTGATGAAATCCAGTCCCCATTTATGATCACAACTCTCAGCAAAGTAGGAATAGAGGAAGTATACCTTAACATAATAAAGGCCACATATGACAAAGCCACTGCAAGCATCAACTCAATGGGCAAAAACTACAAGGGTTCCTCCTAAGATCAGGAGCAAGACAGCGATGTCCTCTTTGACCTCTCTTACTCAACATAGTCCTGGAAGTCCTAGACACAGCAACCACACAATAAGAAGAAATAAAAAGCATCCAAATTGGAAATAAAGAATTAAAATTGCCACCATTTGTAGGTGACATGATACTGTATATAGAGAACCCCAAAGACTCCACCAAGAAACCACTAGAACTGTTGAATGCATACAGCAAAGTAGCAGGACACAGAATTAATATCTAAAATCAGTTGCATTTTTATATGCCAGTAATGAACTATCAAAAAGGGAAATTAAGAAAACTGTATCTTTTATAGAAGGTCACAATATGAGAAAAGGGATAATGTATAGGAAGAAGGGTGATTGCAGACATAGTGGGAGAAATGCAGCTCTGGAACTGACTTGTGTCTATTCCTGAGAGGTTCAGGTGTGGATAATTCTGTGGCTCAAGTTCCAAAACAAATAGATGTCTTAGATGATTTGAAGCCTGATAGCTAACTACATGATGCCATTTTTTTTTTTTTTTTAATGAGTGTGGCCCCGAAGCATATTCTCAGGTCTTGTCTCTTTTCTATCTGTACTCATCGCTAGTTGACCTCAGCCAGTCTCAGGTTTTAAATACCATCTGTATAATGATGACTCCTAAATTTATGTCTTCCCATCAAGAACACTTCCCTGGACTTTAGACTTGAAATTCAAATGCTTTCTTGACTAGCATTTCCAGATAAAATACAGGACACCCAGTGAAATTTGAATTTCAGATAAATGATGAATAATATTTTAGTATATGTAAATATAATATTTGGGACATAGTTATATTCAAAATTTTTCATCTGCTGAACTATTGAAATAGCCACCTTGTTTTCACTTCTGTCATCGCTTTTCCACCCTGAAAGTAAGATGGATTCTTTTAAAACATAAGTCAGAGCATGTCAGAAAGCTCTGAAACTCAGGAACAGCCAAAGTTTTCAAAACCATCCACAAAGCTCCGTGCGCAGCCACGCTCCCGCTGCCATAACCTCTCCTTCCTCATCCTCAAACGCTCCTCCTCTTACCTGGTCTCCGCCGCACTGCCGTCCTCACTGTTCCACAAACACACCAAGCAAATTTGACCTGTGAGCCCCTACATGACACTCTCCTTTGTCTGGAAGTTTACTTGCCCTGTATTCTCACAACTTGCTCCCTCACTTTATCCTTCAGGCTTTCAAATGCCTCATTGAAGAAGCTCTCCCCCTCCTGTACCCTCCAGCATTCACTATTGCATTTACACCGTTCAGTTTTTTTTTCCCACAGAATTGTTCATCACCCAATGTATATTAAGTTATTTGATTTTTGTCTGTTCATCCATATAGAATGTAAACTTAGTGAGGGCAGGGACATTTACTATCATAACCCCAGCATTTAGGAAAGTACCCGGCTCTGTGAAAATCTGGTGAATAAAGGGGTGAAATCAATGACTTTTGCAGTAGTCAGATGCAGAGAAAAACACACAGAAGAAAAAATATGCATGTGTTTGTGTGTTGGAATATGAAAATTTATGTATAAGGAGATACATGTAGAAATAGTTATCTTTGTGTATATGAGAGGGTCTTATGCAAACCTAGTATGCTCGAGTGATGAGGACACCAAATGGATATGTTTCCTTCACTGTTCTCTTCTCCGTCATTACCAGGAATCTGTTCATGTCTTTGTCTAATGCTTTGTGTGTCTATAATCAGAATTTATTTTTTTGCTTACATTATTTAGAGGAGAGATGAGGGAATTGTTTTAACCTGATATTTTGGGTAATGTCTCCCTGAGTCATATGTTAGCAGTGATAACTGCTTATCTGGGCCATCCCTCTTTCTCCTGGCATCTGCATTATTTCTTTTAAGCATATTCCCATTACCCTGTAATTATGTAAAATTATGTTATATCAGGTATAATTTCTGCTGGTAGCCACAGGGTGGCATTCATGTTCTTTGCCATCATTTAATGACTGATAGATTACAAGGTCACTTTGAGTAGATAAATAGCCTATAGATCCTTTCCAGTGAGGTTCACATTCTGATTTTTCATATTAACACCTGTAAATTGCAGAACTTATTATGCTATCCCACCTGCACCTCATTTTGCTTTCAGCTCCTCCAGTCCCTTCCTGCAGGAATCCAAGATGACTCTATCAGGTGGTCTTGTTTTAATATTTGACTCAGTCGAAGAGAACCTAATGAAAGCCAGCAACTTACACTCTCTTGGTATTCATTTCAACTCAGCCATCATGGGAAGACTCCCTAGCAGCCTTTAGCACTGGGCTCTGACTGCGTGCTTGCTGGTAAAGACTAAACTGAATAGCAAGTAGGATCATTCACCCCAACAGGTCTGTGTCAACCTAGGTGGATTCTCCAGGCTAGTGTTTGAAGCAGTAGAGCCATCTACTTAATATTTATATATGACTTTGATTATTAAAGAAAAACACACACAAAGAAATATTTATGTAGGGAAGTTCAGTTTTAATGTGGCATCTGGATCGTGTTTTCAAGATGTGGAGTTTATCACTTCTTTCCTCCTATTCTTATCCCAGAACCAGGCATTCATTCATTCCTTCATTCATTCCGATAACTCAATTTTATTCATTTAACTAATGGTGACTTCATTTATCATTATATATTTTATCAAATGTGTTTTTCAAGTATTATTTTTTCCATTCTATAGATGAGGAAAGTGCAGATTAGCAAGGTTAACAATTTGTTGATGGCAACACTAAAAATAACTATAAAAGTAAAATGTATATAGAGGGTTTTGACTATTCCTTTTTTATTTTTTTACATCCTCACAGTTGTTCAGGTGACACAAACAACTCTAACCTCCAGAAGCCCAGAGCCTGAAAGGCTTCCATTCTCTTACTATCCCACATTGGATTAATTGTAATAGAGGATTTACAGGCCTTCTTGATTTCAGCCTCTTCTCCATTTAGTCTATTCTACCTTCCCCTTCTAGAATCATCTTACTAAAACTCTGATGTCCTCTTTTTCCTTCCTTAGGAAAGTGGGATCCCATCAAAAGCTCAACTTATTTTTATCTCCTGTTGAGTTTTTAAACTTAATTCACTGGAAATTTTTTTCTTCCCCTCTGAACAAACACCTTAGTGACCCTCATAAATTTTCCTGTGACTCCTAGGTAATAATAGAAAGCCCTATTGTCTCCTTGCCATAAATATAAACTCAGTGCAGAAAGGAAGATGTCCATTCCCATGTGTGAAGGAAGACTTTAGTCATTTTTTAGTGGAAAGTCTTCTCCCCTTCATCTGCAGCTGAGGCTTGCTGCCTTCAAGGAACAGAATGCAATCAGCTCCCCCTTTCTGCTTACTCACCTGTTTGACTTGCTGGATGCTGTTCCTGACCCGTTCAGGAGTGTAGTGCATGGAAAGAAGAGGGGCAGTGGAACAAAATGTTCTTAACTGGTTAGTATTATTAGGAGACAGCTTTGCCTTCCCGATGCCTCAAAGATGTACCAAGTGACTCTCTTGTATCATTTGTGGGTTCTTCAGAGGCCCCTTGTCTGGGGTCCCAGATTGTAGCTCCTTTCATTTGATAATTAATTCCTCTCTGACTTGCTGCTTCTAAGGTCACTCAACTTCTGGTTTCCTGGTGGTCTCCTTGTTTAAATTTCATTGCTTCTGAAAGAAACCCTTTTGATGCAGGATCACTTTAAGCATGATCCTGAACTCATATTTTTACCATAAGTTCCATATGTGGTCCCTGGCATTCATGGATCTTTACCTGCCCCTGAGGGTAATTGTCTCCCAGAGAATGCATTTTACTTTGTTGCTATGAGATGCTTTAGCCGGCCTCTCATCTTTGTTTTTTTTTTTCAGATTGAGTCAGCACTGTTCTTCAGCTGCAGAGAATGTTTCTCAAAGTCTCAGACTAGTCTCATACATCCTTTCTCTGGGCTTGAGAAAATGCACATGTCTTGCATTTCTCTTAACACATTTTTGTCTTTTGTGAGGCCTACATCGTCTAACTGGCTCTCTGAAACCTACTTTGAAAAATCTTCCTCTTTGTCATCTCCATTTTGTATTTACTATCTATCGGTTGGGGCTTCAAATTAAAATCCCATTGCATATATTTGAAAAATATTATTTAGATTTCAACTTTTGGAACTGGTAGGCTAGGTAGTTCAGACTAACGATTCTACTGAGGACAAAACATAGACCAACTTTTTATTTTTCTTCTGCTGGAGGGCCTTAGAGAACCACTAAGTTGGTGAGCAATTGTTACAACAGCATCTTGGAGATCCCAACAGTCGAGGTCCACTTTTGTCCAAGAGGCATTTGCTGATCAAAAGAGAGACATCTAGGAAGAGAAGTATCCCTCTTGACAGCTTAGAAGGACCAACAGAACAGATATAACATAGAAGAGTATCCCTGAAAATTCTTGAAGAGATGCACCCCAGGTGAAAGGACAAACTTGTGAACCAGCTGTTGCACTGATTGCAGAGTTTTGAATCCTCTCCGGGGCTCAGGATTTCTCAGGCCCTGTAATTGCATTAAGGTGATTGGTACTTATATTTTCTATAGGTACCTGCGTAAAACAAAGTGCAGTTCCCTGCCAAGGAATTTAACATCATTCTAGGCCCCGATTAATTTTATAAATATTTCAAAAATACAATTTTTTTTGTCGCAAAATGAAAGAAGCAAATATATGTGGATAAAGATGTAAATGAGAAATAGTAGAAATATTGAAAACAGAAAACAGGCCCACAAGGGCTCCAGTTACTAGAATTTAAAACAATTTTATTAATAATATTTGAAGAGACAAAAGAGAAGATGCAAAAGTTTGGCAGAAACATGAAACTCTAAAAAGTGGCCCAACATATTTTAAAAGAAACCAATCTAAATTCTGAGGCTGAAAATGAAGCAAACAAAATGACAATTCAATGTATTTGTTAAGGAGCACACTAGACATAGATGAGGAGAAAACCAGGGGACTGAAATGCAGGTTGGGAGAAAGTGTCTGTAATAAAGCATGGAGAAACAAAAGAATGGAAGCCGTAAGGGATTGGTCAAAAGTCAGGTGGCACAGAGAAATCTAATGTATACTCACGATGAAGAGAAGAAAATAGGGTGATCATGTATTTAAATGCTAGTGGCTAATGATTTCCCAAAACTGATGAAAGATTTCAATCCATGGATTCATTAGGTCTAACAAAACCAAAGCAAAATAAAAACAACAGCAACAACAAATCAGTACGTAGACAAATGACAGTGAAATCACTGAAAACAAAAAGAAAGCTCATCTTAAACATAAATAGAAGATGGAAAAAGAGATTACCTTCAAAAGAGCAATACTGAGACTGAAAGCAGACTTCTCGAAAGCATCATGGCTTTGGAAGGTTAGAGGGAGGCAATGAAATGATATCTTGAGTGTGCTGAAAGAAAATAATTGACAACCTAAACTTTTAGTCCAGTAAAATATCGTTTATTAATAAAAAGTGACCATGAAAACTAATATATCATTTGATCCTAGATTGTTCTGAATCAGAAAATAATCTGAAGAATATTACTGACATCATCAGAAATACTTGAATATGTACATTATATAGTTGTCAATCAAAGTATGGTCCATCTATCAGTCACGTCAGCCTCACCTGTGAGCTTATTAAAAATACAAAGTCCTAGGCACTGACTCTGACCTACTAGATTATATTCACATTTTAACAATATACCAGATGATTTGGATAAATGCTATAGTTTGAGGAACAATGTATTAGTTAACTGTATTTTATTTATGTTAAAGTTTTGGAATTTGATAATATATAAGACAATGATATTTCAGAAATGTCTTTGTTCTCTTGAGATGCATGCAAAAGTATTTTGGTTTGAAGGGTCATGATGTTTGCACTTAATCTGAAATACTGTTTTAAAATGGTGAGTGACCATGAGAAGTAAACATATATATTATCACTGTAAGGGTAGGTACAAAGTATGTGGTAAAGCTTTTATAATTAGTGAGTCTAGGTAAAGAGATAAGTGGTAATTGTACTAGTCTTGTAATTTGGAATAATCAATATGGCAAACATTTCTATTAGGGTTGGAAATTCACATAATTTATATTCCAGCAATTCTACTACTAGATGTGTATCCAAGAAAAATGTGTTTCCATTTGAACTAAGAGACACATACAAGAATGCCCAGAGTAGTATTTTGCAATAATCCCAAACTGGAAACACTCAAATGTCTATCAACAATAGAATAGATGAACTATGGTAAAAATGTACAACAGAATACCAAACATCAATGGAAATAAACTACAGCTACAGACAATATTCATGATTCTCACAAATATATATTGAATGAAAGAAGCCAGAACTAAAAGAATGCATATCGTGTAATTTTATTTTAGTTGACAGATGCATAATTAAGTGGTAAAAGTATAAATTAAAGTTATTGATTTATTACTGTCTAGGTCAAGATAGTGGTTATCTATAGGAGAGAGAGAAATGGTTGGGGTTTGGAAGGAACTTGTTTAAGATTTATGTGCTGGTAAGAGTCTAGTATCTGAACTGGGCATAGTTTCATGGGTATTTGATTTATAGTTCATTGAGCTGAACATTTGTGTTTTATGTACTTTCTGTATATATGTTTTATATCAGGGCAAAAAAAAAGAGGTTTAAAAATAAGACAAGGGTTACTCTGGTGGCTATATGGAAAATGGACTCGAAGAGATAAGAATGGAAACAGGGAGGCAGGAGGAACTTATCAGAATCTATCTGATAGATGATGCTGGTATAGGCCAGAATGGTGGCTGGGGAAACTGAGCTAAGTGGATGGATCCCAGACATAGTTTGGAGATGAAATTAATAAGACTTGTTAATAATCTTATTAATTTTGTATATTAATGTGTAGACTGAGTTCTATTCCCTCCAAAAAGAAGGTATAAGGAATATCATGTCAGTTTTTTGAACTGAGTCACTATACAGCTGATAGGCCATTCACTGAGATGAGGAAGAACAAGAAAGAAATGATTTTGAAAAGAGAAACCAGGGGATCATTTTTGGAGTGTACAGAGAAAGACAGTGGAGGCCAGGACCAAATCTCAGGACACTCTGGAGAATGTGGTATCATGGAAAGAAAAAGAAAGGAGTGTTTTAAGGAGGGATTAGTTAAGTAAGATGAAATCAAAGAAGCAAGTTTTGAGTCTGACAAGATGAAGATTAGGAGTAATTATTGCAGGAACAATTTTGGTGGAGAAGTAGCTAGAGATAAAAGCTTGTCTGAAGTGAGTCAACGGAAGGATGAAAGTGAGAAAGTCAAGAAAACAAGAATTGGCAACTCTGAAGACATGTTGCTGTGGAACTGAATAAGATAAATGAACAGTTCCTAGACAGAGATGTGTGGTCAAAAACATTTTTTTTTAAATAAGGAAGAAACAATGGCCCATTTCTGGATTGATGAGAAAAATTCAATGAAAGGAAAATGCTGATGCAGAAGAAAGATCGAATACTTCCAGGGATGAGGTCCTTGAGTAGAAAAGAAATTATGTGTTTTATTGAGCATCCATTCTGTGGCAGGCATTGCTCAAGGAACTGTAAGTATTAAGCGTTCATTTTCCACCCTCAAGGACAGCACAGAGCAGTGGGGGAGAGAGATTAGTAAGCTAACAACACAGTGTGCTGTTAATATACAGGAGTGCATGGTTTTCTCCAGGAGGACAGAGCTCCTAGGAAAACCTTGGAAAGACAGTGAAGACTTTCTCAAAGAAATAATACTTAAGAGGAGCCTTAAAGGCTTCATTTAAATCTTACCAGATGTGGGGGGATAATACAGTAAAAGTTCTTTCTAGGTTCAGCACTGCTAATCTTCCCAGCTTTACTGCTTGTTGCAGTGTCCCTGCCTCTAAACATGCACATCTGAAGATGCACTCACGTCAGCATACCTCCCATTTGCCTAACATGTCATGCTATTTTATGATGCACATGCTGTTGATATTCTGTGAGATGCTCTTTTCTTCCTGGTGATCTTCTACACATCTCTCAAGATTTAGTTTAAAAGTCATTTGTTCTCTAATACCCCTTCTAACTCTACAGGCAAGAGAAAATGCTCTCATCTCTGTGCTCCCATGGCATATTATAAGTGCCTCTATGTCATGGGATAATTGCAACTTCTTTAGGGAGGGAGTTACTAGTATGGATTCTGGTGCCAGGCTTCTCAAGTCAAATTGTAGCTCTGCCATTTACCAGCTGTCATCTTCAGCAAGTTTCTTAATGTCTATGTGTCCCAGTTTCCTCCTTTCTAAAATGGGAGAAATAAAACTAACCTGCTGGAGTACAAGGGAGAGAGATCAAAAAAAGGGGGACAGTGCAGAGGATACAGAAGCAAGGGACACCCAAGATAAAAATCCCAGACTCTGTAGGTCTTCCTGCAGGTCTGCCCTGCTTCCCCTGGACCAGCCTTGTCTGCCTTCCCTGGAGAAACAATGGGTGCAAACCTACTTTTGCCCCACTCTGAATGTTTCAGAGGGAAAATTGGTTCTGGTTTCTATCTTCAAAAATGTAAATGCGTTGACTATGCATTATGTGAGATTCTAGAAATGAAACTGGTTTTATTTTTGACAAGATTTTTTTTTGTCCTCTGCATACTCTCTCTTTCTGTATTTTTTTTTTTTTTTGGTGTACTGTCCACTTTGCCAATTTGTTCCCATAGAAACAACTGCAAATTTACAGCTTATTTAAGTGGGTCTGAGAAGAGGCACAGGTTGTTGTGGGTATGAAATGAATATATACTGCAAAGCACTTAGAGCAGCATCCGGCATGTGAAAATATGCTCAATAAATTTTAGCTATTATTGCTATAATTATATATGTTTTTCTACTATAATGATAAGAATAGATCTTATTTATATTTATTTTTTGTATCCTCCCGCTCTTCAACCACCCAAGCAACTTGCCCTTGCATGACCTGGAGGAGCTCCATAAAGACATACTGGAAGGGATAAATGAATGAATTTCCCTCCCCTATCCCCAACTGGTTTTGTATAACAGGCTATTTTCTTGGTATGTCCTTTGGGCTTAGCATACATTTGGACACAAGACACTCATGGCACAGTGCTATCTGAATGACTTTTTAAAGTACTGGCTTCTAAAGATGTCTGAAGTCACAAGAGTAACAGGAGAGATGGTGCATTAAATCCTTAAATATTAGTGTGATTGCTAAAAGAATCAAAGGTTGCAAGAATAGAACTTCAAGCTCAAAGACTTGAGTTTTCTTCTGTGTTAGGATATCCCTTCTCAACACCCTTGACCGATGATCAGCCACTTAAGCTTTACTTAAAAGTGGGTGATCGGGACACTTCTCTCTGGGGAAAGTGCAAACACTGGATGCCAGAGTGGGAGTGCGGGAGAGCCAGAAAGAGGGGAAAGGGCAGAGAATAAGGGCAGAGGGGACACCCGAGACAAAAAGGCCTGCAGGTTTGCCTGCAGGTCCTGCTCTGCTTCCTCTGCCCAGCCTTGCCCAGCTTCCTTGAAGGAAGAGTGATGTGTGTGCTGGAGGCAAAACCTTGGTCCTGATTTTTATCTTTTGAAATCACAAATGTAATGACAGTGACATGTGCCTGATTTTCAAACAAAAACTGGTTTTATTTTTTTGGCGCAGTCCTTTTTGTCCTCTGTGTCCCCTCCTCTTTTTTTCAAGTGCACTGTCCATTTTGCCAGTTTGTTTCTCTGGACACCATGGACAATTTATAGGTTATTTAAGGGAATCTGAGAGAGGCAATAGTAATAAATAAAGCCATATCATGTGCTATAAATCATAAGAGTGCTCTGGACGGCCCATCTTCTACCTGTCTGCTCACCACTTAGCAATCCAAGTTTGCAATGATAATTTATAGTACACTAGACTTTTTTTCTGGATGTGAGTGGTAGGAGGGAGGTAAAGAGTTGTTAATCCCCATGTCTTTGGGTACCGTAATGGCAGCTGTGACCAATTGGAGTAAAAGAGGACATTCTCAAAGGAGCCTATGGATTATTAGTTGCTGTCTGGCCCCCACAGAGCTACTCCAGTCAGGGCAGCCAGGGAGACTGTGGTTCTTAAACTGATTACAAACAGCAGGGAGGGAGGAGCTAAGGATTTTGTCCTTTTCACTGATAGTGAAGGGGGTGGATGGGGCAGGGAAGAGATGGTTTGCTGAGAGATACAGCAGACAGATGCCAAGAGTAGGAGGCAATCTCTGCGTACCAGGGGACCATCTCCACAGGAGGCAAAGCAGGGAGAACAGGAGGGCTGGGCTCCAAAAAACTGGCTGGCTCAAAAGAAGAGTTTTTTCCCCATCTAGACAAGTGTATTTTCTACTTCATTCTTACCCTCTGTCACTCAATAATTATGGCACTTAGATACTATTCCTCTTTGTTTAGGCGTAAATTAGTAGGGAGAATGTGAGGAAGGCTGAGACTCATAAGAAATAAAAGAGTAGCTCTGGTTGGTGTGGTTCAGTGGATTGAATGCTGGCCTGCAAACCTAAGAGTCGCTGGTTCGATTCCCAGTCAGGGCACATGCCTGGGTTGAGGGCAAGGTCCCCAGTAGAGGGCACATGAAAGGCAACCGCACATCAATGTTTCTCTCCCTCTCTTTCTCCTCCCCTCCCCCTCTCTCTAAAATAAATAAATAATATCTTTAAAAAAAAGAAAAGAGCAAAACGAATAAGGGTGGGGGAATAGATAGAAATGTAGATACTTACATAGAGAGAGTGAGAACAAATTCAAGACTATGTTAAGGAAAACAATAAGGTGGTAAGTTCTAATGATAAATCTACTAATGTTCAGCTGCCATTTCCACGGCATTCGGCTGGGCACAATGGGGGTAGAAATGAAGGTCAGAATTTTTCCTGGGAAAATTTACAATGGGTGAAGGAAAGTGTGAATGTCAAAATAAAATTTATTTCTCCAATTCCATAAGTCTTATCTGTAGGGGATAAAGAGTTAAAGCTGAAACAGTGGTAAATCATACTTTGTACAAGGCCGAACAACCCTAGAGAATACAGCCACTCTTGTTGCTGTGGATTAGTGCTGGGTTCATATCAAACTAGGATGTCAAATATCTCCTGGTCAAAGCTTTGGAAAATAAAGAATTTGAAGAATATGGGACACATTTCTGATGTGGTAGTAAGCTAATCAGGTTAGCTTAAACAGTCACCCCAGTGCCCCAGTCTTGAGGCAAATATTTGTACTAAGACTTAGTTGCATTTTATATATCAATACTGAGAAGTGGCAAGACCGGGGAACTAAGAAGAGGCTGGTCATCATGCTGGGGTAGAAGTTCTAACTGGCTAAGTGTGAAAGAAGGGTGGGATCTAGAGAAATCTTGCCTGGCTCCTCTCCATATACATGCAGATTAGAATCTCTAGGAAGTATGAAGATGGCACTCTTAGAGGTTAGAGTGCTAAAATACAAATGGTTTGGTGGAGCCTTTTAAAGAATACTAAAATACTCATCCTAGTTATCAATTCCAGTGGCTTGAAGCTGCACTGTGATTACTTGAGATAAGGGGCTCTGAGTAAGTACAGTGCAGAATAATCACAAAGATAACTTGGGACCATGGTATACATCAATGATGAGAATAATCAGATAGAAGTAAAGGCCTAATGGGGGACTAAACTTTACTAAGGAACAAGAGAAATGTCTCAAAATGGGGTTTATAAAGGTGGATGACCCAAGGAATAAGCCAAATGAACAAAGCATCCAGTGAGTGACGCACTTTCCTGCAAGCTCCTGAGAAACTCGTCTGTTGACAGTTTCACCAGCCAGACAGAAGACAGGCAAACAGATGAATAGCCAGATAAATATTGCATGCAGTAATTATGCATCAGCTATAAATATAGTGAGTTGATGTTTTCTGCCCTCAGGGAAGTGCAGTTAAAATCAGGATAGCAATTTTGATGAGAAGGGAATCTGAACTCAGAGAACCCTAGTTCAGAATTTTAAATAGCCCTGGAGAGTGGGCCATCATAATAAAGCATTATACACCACCAAGGAGAATTTTATTTTCCTGTGTCACTCCCATGATGTTTGCATGCAAAGAGGTTAAGATCCTTTCTGGCCTCTTTGTTTCTTGCAGCAGGATTCCTTGGGCTGTGATGTCCATTTATGTAACAGTGTTTTGCCACAGGCAATCTGGTCTGGTTGCTTTTTTCTTTGCTTGGATCCTCCAGTGAAGTAATAATAAGATTAGCTGTAAAACAAAATAAAATAAAACAAAACAAAAACAAACAAACAAACATCTTGACCCTGGTCTTTCCTAAAACTTGTTCTCTAATGTTAGGGAAGTCTAAATTCTGAAGCTGAATCTTGTGTATAGGGAGAGGGAAAAAAATGTAAGTGTACCTCAGAAAGTTATAACTCTGCTAGTGATTTATGTTTTCTGCTTTGTAAGCTGTGATAGAAATGCGGTCTTAGATTCGAAGATAAAGTGTATTATCCTAGTGTTCGAAATATAGGTCCCCAGCTGAAACTTTCCCCTCTCTGAGTTGCTGTAATTTTGATTAACCATTTTTTCTTCTTTCATCCTTGAAAAAATCTTTGTTTCCCATTATCATATAATGCTCATAGGTCAACAACGATCCTAGGAAGTGGCTCTCCTCCCTCCATTTTAGTAATGGGAACAAATAAAGGGAGTGATTCCAATTGGTGTGTGCTTTTATCTATTGTGGGTTAGCCCAGAGCTTGCGGGAGAGGGGAACTGGGAGGCTCAGGGTCAGGCTCACTTGGTACATCTCCTGCCAGAGTTCTACCTCAACATGAAAGTACTCAGGACACATGTCTACTCCAAAGTATTTTCTCGGTTCCTTATCACTTATTGGTTTGAATCTAGATTTCTTAGCACGGCATCCACAGCCCTTCATAATATGGCCCCGGCCACTGTAAGTCTTACTGTCCCTTACTGTCCACTGGTCACTTATCCCTAGAATCGCATCTACCCCACCACACCTTTATTTCTTCTTGCCTTTGAATATTTGGCCTTCTGTTCTTGGAATTCCATTATTTTGTGCTATTACATCTCCTCTCCAATTCTTCTTCCTGACTTACTCATCCTCAGAGATCCAGCTTGAATGTACCTTTGTGAAGTCCCCCTGAACAACTCTCCTGATCCTGATTTGGTGAAACAATTCTTTTACTTGTCTCTGTTTTAGTAAACTGGCTCTCTCAAAGTCGAGGATGGTTTCTCATTAACCCCTATATTCCTCAGTGCCCAGCAGGATGCTTAACATGCACTAAGCACCTGCTAGGAGAAAAGAAAAAAGAAATAATGGGTAGATACTAGTGAAATACAAATATTGGTGAAAAGGAACAGCTATATGAAAATTACGTTTTTTCATGCCCGGCTGGTGTAGCTCAGTGGATTGAGCACGGGCTGAGAACCAGAGGGTCCCAGTTTGATTCCCAGTCGGGGCACATGCCTGGGTTGCAGGCCAGATCCCTGGTGAGGGCCATGTGAGAGGCAACCATACATTGCTCTTTCTCCCTCCCTTCTCTTCTCTCTGAAAATAAATAAATAAAATTTTTTTAAAAAAATTACGTTTTTTCTTTTTGAACATGGGTTTCATATTTTTGTTAATACAATTATATTATCCATATGTATTTCATTACTAGAAAATAAGCAAACATTTAAATTCGAAAGAAAATCACAAAGTCCATTCTTTTTTGCTAGTCCATAGAGGAACTTCAGATTTACATGATATGGATAATTATTTTGCTTATCTATTTCTGTGTTACAAGCTACCCTAAAATTTAGAGGCTTAACATAATTATTTTATTCAAATTTTTTTAAGTCAGGAATTCAAGATGGTTTTGACTGAATGGTTGATCTCTACAGTTGAAAGATCTGCTTTAAGACAGTTGCTTTGTGCATGGTGCTCCTTGATTTCTCTCATCTATTGCTGTGACATCTGATCCTCCTGGGCCTCTTCCGGTAGTTTAGACGTCTCACAGGATGGTCTCTGAGTAGTTCCAATTCTCACCGGATGGCTGCCTCCCAGAGGCAGGAAGGGAATGCTGCCAGAAGTTAAGCACTATCCCTGAAACTGGCACTAGTCACTTCCTCTGTACTTTATTGGTCGAAGTAGAGTCCAACTAGATTTGAGGGGATAGAGAAATGGACCCACCTCTTAATGCCGTGTGATAAGGTGAAACTGAAGAGGAGCATGTGAAAGGGAGCATGTTTTTGTAGCCTTCTTTGGAAGATGCAACCTTTGATGTAACTAATTTATTGATAGGTTTGATGAATCAGTGCCCAAGGGACACTGTCATAAAAATTAATTAGCTTTCCAGAAATACTCAATGCCATTCACTGTGATAGGTTTAATCCAGTGTAAGCTGCTTTTTGTAGTCTCTCTGCCATAGAGATGGAATCTCTAAAGAAGAGAAGGGAAACTGAGTCTGCTGGCCTTCATCTAGATCATTTGATCACATTTATCTTACCTCACATACTATAGAATCACAAGTGTAAGTTCTGCTTCATATTGTGAGTACTTATCTCTGTAGAATTCATTTCCCCAAGAGGTGTCTTTAGATAAATTCATGGGTAATAGATCCCTTGAGGCTGACCACATGTAGAACAAAGTTTTTCAAGCTGTAAGTTTTGATCCTATTATTGGATCATGAAATCAGTTAAGCAGGTTGGGGCCAGTAGTTAAACATAAAAAAAAAAGAAAGAAAGAAAAACTATGGAATACCGAGTATTAGTTACACACAGCATAGCATACACAAAAGTATGTGTAGGTGTAATTGTGTGTGTGTGTGTGTGTGTGTGTGTGTGTGTGAATACTGGATTATAGTGAAAACTCTATTTCTAACTCTGATCCACAGTCAACACAGCTTTTAAAGCCACTAAAATAGGATATCTGTGTCCTTCTCTGAACCCTCTCTTGGTGCTACTTTCAAAGGCAAAACACAGGACCACAGGGACCATGGGTTTGATACAGCATGGCATTTCTGATGTTCTGATGAAAAATATTTTGTTTGGGGCTCAGAATGACAAACAGCTCAGAGTTCAGTAGAAACATCATTTTCTAAGAGAAGAAATTGCTTTACAGACAGAGTACAGAAAAACAAAATATCTCACCTCCACAGCTTATGCCCTCTGTCCCTATAAAGAGTTTTTATATGACTTTTTCTTCTTTTATCTTTTCGAACCTACATTTGGTTGACTAGATTTCCCAAGAGCTTAATTCTTCACCTATCCAGTGTTTCTGACCCTTGACAGGCTACCAGACACAGTCCAGGCTAGATTCTGAAGTACTGAGATAGGTCTGATCGTGTGCTGACGGCTGCATCTGGTTGCGTGGGAAGCTCCTTCTGCCCCAGTCTCAGCACAGGTGTGAGGGGTCAGCATAGAGACGGTTTTTCCAGACTCTGATCTTTCATCTGCCTCACAGTTTCCTTCCGTCAGACAAAGCAGTTCACTACTCCTGTCTTCTAGTGTATAGTTTTGACTTTCCAAGTCAAACTCCTTTAAGATTATAGTTTGGTATGAACAGTAAATATAGTTTACAAAGTGCTTCTCGAATATACTCTTTTGCTTACTGTTCAAAGCAAACTTATGTGCTGGGGATTATAAATCTTTTCATTTTAAAGTAGGAGAAGTCGAGGCTTAGAGAGGTTGAATTACTTGTGCAAGGTCATACACATATATTACGCAGCAGGCCCAAGACTTGAATTTGACTCCACATCTTATACCACTCTGCCTTCGGAGGGAGAAAAAAATGGGCCAGAACTGGCTCTCTGGACTTTTGCAATTTTCTTGATTTTATTTTAAGTTTCTTTCCTGAGGATGCCTCCAGGGCATCTATTCATTTACAGGTCCAGCTCTCAAAATGAGGAGATAGTTCAAATTTTGCCCTACTTCTAAAAGTTAATGTCACTGCAAAAAAAATAATAATAAAAGTGATGTAAGGAAAAGTGTCCAATGATGGCCAAAGAGAGGTATTTAATATAGGCATGTCCTCTGGCTTGGGCTCGTCAGGTTTCTGTACTTCTGCTTGGCCCTTGTTTTGTGCACGTCACTACTGAGCCCCTGAAGCATTGGTGTGTGATTATAAAAAGGGGACATCAATGATACCTCTGTGTTCTTAGGGATGTACAAGATGTGCATTCTTTAAAAAATTTTTTTTTCGATGACCATTGACATACAATATTATATCAGCCTCGGGTATACAACATAGTGATTAGACATGCGTGTAACTTATGAAGTGACCACCCTGATAAGTCTAGTGCCCCTCTGACACATACACAGTTATTACACTATTATTGGCTATATTGCATGGGCTGTACTTTATATCCCGTGACTATTTAAATAACTGGCAAGTTGTACTTCCTCTTCTCTTTCACCTTTTTCACCCATTCCCTCAAACGCTTCTCATTCAATGACCACTAATTTGTTTTTGTGTTTATGAATTTATTTCTTTTTTGTGTGTTCATTTATTTTGGTTTTTAGATTCCACATATAAGTGAAGTAGTTTTATATTTGTTTTTATCTGTCTGACTTATTTCACTTAGCGTTATACTCTCTAGGTCCATTTGTGTTGTCACAAATGGTAAGATTTCATTCTTTTCTTGTGACTGAGTAATATACCACTGAATGTATGCACCACATCTTTATCCATTCATCTATTTTTTTTAAGATTTTATTTATTGATTTTTTTAGACAGAGGGGAAGGGAGGGAGACAGAGAGGGAGAGAAACAGCAATGTATGGTTGCCTCTCACATGGCCCTCACTGGGGACCCGGCCCGCAACCCAGGCATGTGCCCTGACAGGAGATCGAACTGGGACCCTCTGGTTCCCAGCCCGCGCTCAAACCACTGAGCTACACCAGCCAGGGCTCCATTCATCTATTGATGGACACTTAGGTTGCTTCCATGTCTCGGCTACCGTAAATAATGCTGCAGTGAACATAGGGATGCATATATCTTTTTCCAATTAGTGTTTTGGATTTCCTTGGATAAATTTCCAGAAGTGGAATTGCTGGGTCACATGATAGTTGTACTTTTAATTTTTTGAGGAACCTCCATATTGTTTTCCTTAGTATCTACACCAATTTACAAGCCCACCATCAGTGCATGAGGATTCCCTTTTCTCCACATCCTCACCAATACTTGCCTCTTGATTTATTGATGACAACCATCCTGGCAGATGTGAGGTGATATCTTATTTTAAGAGATGTGCATTCTTTAAGGGTATGCAATGTGCAAAGAAGAGGTCAAGACTTTGGTTAGACATTTTTTTGTGTTTTGATTTTCAAGGTACCTTAGGAATTTGTCAGTATAGTATAACCATTGTAAGTTAACAAACAAGCGTTTTTCTACTGATTCTGTGCAATGGGGTGAATTATATTTCATTAGCTAAATAACTTAAGTATATTGATAACATAACAAACTATATTGTTATATACTGCATGCTGGCACTAACTTCCCTTTCTTAACAGAATATTGGTAAAACTCTTATCTCTAAGTGACACAGGAAAATGCCTTACCTTTTAAAGACTTCTTTTATGCTCTCTTTTTTTATTGGGGGGAGGAGGGGGTGGTAATCAGCCTTTCTATCTTTATCCACAGCACATTCTTATGTGGGTAAAAATAGGAAGGCGTATACACTAATTACAGATATAATTCACATGTCTCAGGCCTGAATACTGTGAGTCTATAAAATAATGACACAATGACATCAATATCCAAATTACTGTGGAGCGCTCCCATTCTGATAAAGTTCAGGAAGTCTGGCTTTTTGCTGAATGGTTCGTCCCCAGAGCCTACCCACTCTTCCTTCACAAATCAGCCTGAACTCCTTCTTCTTCCTGTCTTAGCCAGCCTTGGGCTCCTGGCTGCCACTCTGAGCTTCTGCCTGTCACTATGTGCCTTCTTAAGTCTGGCTCCCTTTAGGTGTGCCGGCTCCTTCTGTACCACAGTCTCTGGGCTAGTGGACATTGCTAGTACCTTTGTTCTGGCCTCCAGGTGGGATATGGCTTTTTCCTGAGTTACTTCTTCTGAAGTATGGCCAGGTCCACCAACTACTTCAAAAGGAGTCACTTCCTAAAGACCATACACCCAAATCAGAGTTCAGAGTTTCTTGGTGGACGTGTTTCCTGCCTACCTCCCTGATATTCACACGTAATAGGAATAAGATCACACTATCCCCATTTTCCACCAATTACTAGAGATCTCCAGGGTTCTCTACAGTTCAGAATCCAGACCCAGCAGAAATCCAGATTCGGAACTGTTGCTGCCTCTAAGAAAAATGGTTCATGCTAACATCTGTGCAATCAAACTAACTTTGCAAAGCATTCCCTCCTAGGCAAAGAGACTCCTTGCCCTAAAGATGAACCCAGAAACACAAACAACTTGCATTTTTTTAAAATAGAAATTTTTTACGCTCAGAGAAAATGGTTAAGGCTTGGTCTTTGCTGGATCCTCCATTATGCAGAGAATTCTATTGTACATCTTGCTGCTTTCAATAGCCCAGAAATTCAAAACCCTCATAAGTATTTAGGCAGTTATTTGTATGTTTGTGACTGAATCTTATAAGCTGAGTGTTTAGAAGTTGGAAATACCAATTTCCCTAACATTTGGGAAGAGTACATATGCCTGTAAACACATCAGTACTGATCGTCAACTATTTTCATTTTTGAAACCTTATAAGTTTCTATTTGATTTTATGTTTTACTCACTTCCTACCCCATGCATACAGCCTCCCCATCCCACACCCTCAAGAAGGTATAGAATACTGACCTCATGTAGCCAAAGAAACATCATTCCTATTCCACCTTTTCTTTCTCCCCAATTCTGAAGCCTGAAGATGAACTATGG